>MCJB01050364.1:112511-138554 GCA_002018475.1 Nicotiana obtusifolia
TCCCCCGCGCTGACACCCCAGAGGACAAGACCTTACCCTATCATCGTTCGCCAAAGTCACTATAATCTAGGAGTCACTACGCGAGCACTATCCCGAGAACAAGCGACAAAAAATAAAATGAATTACCGAAATATAATCTACCACTAAAGGTCGCAAAACAGGTGAAGAAATAAAATAAAGGAACTAATGGGAACTATAATCTACAACTAAAGGTCAGAAAAACATGTGAAGAAATAAAATAAAGGAACTAAAGGAAACTATAATCCACAACTAAAAGACAGAAAAATAGGTGAAGAAATACAATAAAAAAGCTAAAGTGGATTATAATCTACAACTAAAGGTCAAAAAGAAAATGTGCAAAAGGTAGATAACAATATAAAAAAGTAGGCAAAGCTATCATTAATGCAATTAATTTGACAATGCTAGGGCAAATACTAACTAAAGATTCAAGAACAAAATAGGCAGGCTAGGAGATACAATTACCCTAAAATATCAAACTATTAAAGTATCATGACAAGAGAGGAACAATAGAACCTGAATTGCAACCCTTGAAGTTAACGGAAATTTATCCGGCGGTGATGTTGAACGAAACAAAGGGTTTGCGGAGACTTGGAAAAGTATATATCCGGCGAGATTTGACCGGAATCTGAATAGGAATCTTCGTGGGAGAATTATTATCGCCGGTGTCTAAGAAAGCAAATTGACAGCGCAATTGATAGAGACCTCTGAGAATTTCCCGAAGAATGATTTAATTTGGATTTGTTATCAGCGAATTTGGTGTTCAGAACCCTTTTTTAAAGTTTCCCCGAATGCAACTATCCTAACAATCTGGAATTTAAGTCCAAAAACTAGAGCTATTTCTTTCATTATTATGGGTGCGAAAACTGATCAATGGCCTTATCGCAGCCTCTCACTAATTTTCAACAGTCTGCACATTTCCTGAATACTAATTAAGATATGACTACACATGTCAAGCAAAAAGACAAAGTCCTCAAAAGTCCAAAGCACTTTATTTATTACTAGACTACAGAATAATTTGTAGTCCAATGTTGAATAAAGAGAAGCTAAAATATATAGGAAGTAGAAGGAGAAAGAATTTATTACCATATCCACAACGGTTTGGCTGGAAAGAAACTCAAATACCCCATCACTGGCAATCACAAAGAAAGGATGATTTGAGGTGAGCTCCAAAACAACAATTTCAGGATTTGGAACAACACCAATTGTCTCAGCCACAGAATCACCTATACTTCTTGTAAAAGCTGTACCAGGATACATCCCATTTGGCACCCACAACCTTGGAGGATCACCATCATCACCTTCTTCAGTGTCCCAACATTGCACATCAGGATTCTTCAACCCTTCAATCTGATCCAGTGTAAGAACTCTTGCTCCACAGAGCTTAACCCGCTCGGACTCATCAGGCCTAAATGGTGTTTGGTCGATTGATAAGTCAACAGCCACAATTTCGTTACCCTGTCTCTCAGCTATAACAGCTCTTGAATCACCCGAATTAGCAATGTAAAGTGTCCTACCTCGTACGAGTATAGTTATTGCAGTTGTTCCGCTCATGCTATCATCTATAGCATCAGCGTGCAACTGCGTATTGGTCATCAAGAATGCTGCATGACATGCCTCGACAGCATCTGAATGAAATTTACTGTTCCTAAGCAAATTCTCACAAAGTTTCTTTTTCACAAACTGCGAGCATTGAGCTCCAAACTCTCCGTGGCCATCAAAAACACCAAAGAAATGATCATTTTGGCTTGTTCCAAACGGAGTGTGAATGCAAAAACTGTCTTGATTAGCTTTATCAAGGGCATCGGGATAGTACCCTCTTTGAGATAAAAATGAACATTGTAGTTCATAATTTCCTGACGGAACTTTTACAACCCGGGAACCATCGGGTGGTAAAAATTGTGCAGAGACTCTTGACAGTCTAGTTATACCAATTTCATTGTCCCTGGATAGACTTAATTGATTTAGTTGATCTCTAATTTCTCCCTCTTCCCCATCTGATGAAGAAGCAGGTGAAAACACAGCAATTCCAGCAGCTGCTTTCAAATTTTCAGGTTCTTTAACTTCCACATTCCTTGGTGCACAAATCTCCCCAATGCAAGAAGCTCTTGAATAAACACAACCCATAATTACAAATACCAAACTGAGTCAACCCCACACCTCAAAACTATCAAATGATTCATCACCAGCTCAGGGGCGAATGCATCTACGGCTTCGCCTGAACTCAGTTGCTTTGGCTCAGACCCTGTATACGTGTTTAAGAACTACTAAATATTAAATTTTGAACCAGTACCTCAAAATGGACTGTGGGTTCAGCGACATCCCGGATCCACCTCTGCAGCAACTTTTTAACTTTAACCAAACAAAATTTTCAGAAACCCCTTATCCTGAGTTCCGCGAAAATTGGCAGCACCTTGTCAAACCGTAGCTGACAGCCCCTTGAGATTAAAAAAATTGCAGGAGCAGTATAGTTAAATCTGAAAAATAGAGAAAAACACTGTAATAAATATACCAAAATTCAACCTATCCAAAAGGATTCTGAAAGAATTGAAAAGAAAAACATAATTGCAATTGATAAAACTAGAAAATTCAGTAAAATTCGAAGGAGAAAATGAGACCATTGGTATAAAGTTATCGATCCAGATTACAGAGAAGCATAATTGAGAACAAACTTTTTTTAGAATCAGAGTGATTTGAGTACTTTAATTTGTTAGATTAAAATGTAAATACTCCGAAACTACTTGAAAATAATGAATGGCAATTCTCATACTCAAATGTCAAGTAATATGAAAAAAAATCAAATATATTGAGAGAGACAACAGTAATTGAAAGAAGTAGAATGAAGATGAAAAGAACGTACTTCAGCAAAAATTGAGATTGTATTATAAATGCAATATTCCAACAAAATTGGGTTTCCTCGTTCTGATGAGTAGATGGACAGTGTGAAGTGGTATAACCCAATCATATACTAGTAATTTTAGCTCAGAGAGAGAATGTGTGTTTTTGTGAGAGAGAAAGAGAGAATGTGTGTTGTGTGTGTGTGTAGGAAACGTAAGCAGTGCATGTGTGGAAGGGCTTGGCCTGTAACTTTTTCTCTTCAGGGTGGGAAGTACTCTCACAAACCACGCGCTTTTTTTAACACGCGCCTCCTTGTGTAGTTGTTTCGCGGGCCCAAAGAGCTAATCTGAATAGAATAGATCACAATGCATCGACGGAGTAAAAAAAATTAAAGATATATGCTATCAGACAATAGAGATTATATTCTGCATAAACATTAGTTGATAATCTTTTATATATGTAGACAACATTAAGTGGTAAGCGGTAATGTTAAGAAAATGGAAAGCAATTTTTTTAATAGGTGAAAATACAGTAATAGTATAAAAAATTTATATTAATAGTTTATATAACTTAAACTCTAACCGCTTGTTTGGACGGTTGTTACATGTCGTTTCATATTATATCGTATTATATTATTGTATACGGTCGAAATCGGGCTCGACTATTGCACGACAGATCGGGCTCGTTACGCGAAGGGTTGAAGATCGACCCCGAGTCTCATCGAACTAGAACACGAGGTCAGAATGTTCATCCTCGAAAACATTAAGCCCATAATACCGGAATCGACCCTGACCTCGAGTAAGCTCGAGAGAACATCATCGAACCGAAAAAATGGAAGGCCAAAATATTTGTAACCGGTCACGCATCACGGCGAGAATCTTGGCACGTATCAACGGAACCGCTTAATTAGCAATTTATGAAATTTTTTACCTTATACAGAATTGTACCCAAAGTAGGATTCCTTTACTATATAAAGAGGGGTTTGATTACTTGAAAAGGACATTGTTACTGGCATTCTAAAGCTATATACTATTCTTTTTAGTTGTTATTATCTCACCACTCTATTCTGGTATCGATTGCAACATTTCTTGGCCCAAGGGCGATCAACCTTCAAGGCCAAGATTGCTTAATTTGCGTGGTTTGCTTTTTCATTTATCATTAATTTCAACTTTAATCTGATTTCGCATTTTTGTATCAAGCTAGATCATGTATCCTTAAAACCGCGTATAAATTCAATTGTTATCCGATATTGAAGGTAAACAGTTTGTTGCCCACCGTGGGGCTAAGGATAATAGTGGTTATTTGATACAAATCTCCATAACACGCACTACTTTACACTTGCTCTTTGAAGTGTCTTTGATTCCAGGCTATAATACAAAAATGTCAAACTCTCAATCAACACCTATGCATGTTGACAACGAGTCTGGTCACCAAGGTGAAAATAACAATATAGAGCCCGGTAACGATATACAGCCTGTTGATCCCGCTGGAATTGCGATTGCATATCCGATTGACGCTAATTCGTATGTGGCTATCGATGCAAACTTGCCTACCGACCCCGAAATTAGCGTTCGTGAAGGAGCTCGATCGGCAACTCGAAACACATAAAACGTTGAAGGAAATGGGATCAGCCTACGAGTGTTTGAAATGTTGCAGGCTCAACAGGCGACGATAGCTCAGTTACAGAACTGAAGTCGTACACCGAGCAAGGTTGAGCCCGATCCTCCCCGAGAAGTCACTCGCAGGGATGAACCGATCGTAGAAAGGTCAAACGAACATGAATCGAGGGCTAATCCTGAGATTATAAAGATGCTCGAGGAGCTGACAAAATAGATAGAATCAGGGGAGAAGAAGATCGAGGCTAATGACAAAAAGGTTAAAACATATAACTCCAAGGTAGACCAAATCCCAGGATCACCTCCGGTATTGAAGGGCCTGGATTTCAGGAAATTCGTGGAAAAATCTTTTCCACCAAGCGCGACTCCGAAGCCGATCCCCAAGAAATTCCATATACCCGAAACACCTAAGTATAATGGAATGACCTACCCAAACGAGCATGTAACCTCGTATACATGTGCTATCAAAGGGAACGACCTAGAGGACGATGAGATCTGGTCTGTTCTATTGAAAAAATTTGGGGAGACCCTGTCAAAGGGAGCTATGATATGGTATCATAATTTACCTCCTAATTTTATTGACTTATTTGCTATGCTTGCAAATTCTTTCGTAAAAGTACACGCAGGTGCCATCAAGGTTGAGACTAGGAAATCGGACCAGTCAAACAAAAGGATAATGAGATGCTCAGAGAGTTCGTGTCCCGGTTTCAAATGGAACGAATGGATCTGCCGCCAGTCGCTGATGATTGGGTTGTTCAAGCTTTCACTCAGGAACTTAATATTCAGAGCTCGGTGGCTTCACAGCAACTAAAGCAGAACTTAATAGAATACCCGACTGTTAAATGGGCCGACGTTCATAACCGGTATCAATCAAAAATCAGAGTCAAAGATGATCAACTCGGGGCCCCTTCGAGGTCTGTCAATCCCGTTAGAACCTTAGACAGAATCAAAAGAGATATCGATCTCGAACCGAGGCCAAACATGGATTGGTATCAGACATATAATGGAGATCGAAAAAGCAGTAGGTTCGGGCGAAACTCCACGAGAAACAAAAGGAGAAATGACCGAGGCCGGAGCAACCGGGGACTGATGACCAAAAACAGCTTCGATAGGTTCATCGGGCCTAAAGAAGCACCAAGGCTGTCGGAATACAACTTTAATGTCGATGTTGCCGCCATTGTATCAGCTATCGGACGCATTAAAGATACCAAATGGCCTCGACCCCTACAATTCGATCCAACCCAAAGGGATCCTAACTAAATGTGCAAATATCATGGCACTCACGGTCACAGAACGGAAGATTGTCGACAAGTGAAAGAGGAAGTAGCTCGACTATTCAATGACGGGCATCTTCGAGAATTCTTGAGCAACCGAGCCAAGAATCTGTCACGACCCAAACAGGAGGGCCATGACTGACACCCGGGCCATACTTGCCGAGCACCAACGCACATTTTATCTAACTTTTGTTATTATCTATAAGGGCCGACGAGATCAGTATAAACGGTAGACATGAATCCTAAACAACCAACAATGACAGATAATGGCATGAACATATATATCATGGGTCGACAAGGCTGTCATGAGAGACTATACAACAAAAATTAGTCGACAAGGTAATCCAAACTATACATTAGTCGACACCTGTCTATGAGCCTCTAAAGGAACACAAGTGCTGCAACATTGCCGGAAGAGGGCCCCGACATACCCATAACACCTATAACAAAAATGCATACCAAGACCACGGCAAGTCTGGAGAAGGGATCTCGCCAATAACCGCTGAACTGGGCAGCCTACTATTGTGGGGAGCTTCACCTACCTGTCTATCAGGACCTGCAGCACGACATGCAGCGTCCACAAATAAAAGGACGTCAGTTCGAATAAAGTCCTGAGTATGTAAGGCAGGAAAGCATAAGTAAGAACAATAATGTAAAAAGGGATAGAGAATATACAACCTGTACCATCTAGGTACCTCTGAGGGCTACTTACATGAATGCATGATGCATATATATACATAAACTTTTAAAAGATACTCCTCTGTGGGCATCATTATCATCATATCATACCCGCCCCTAATAGGCTCGGTAAAAATGTACCCGGCCATCATAAGGCTCGGTAGAATCATACCCGTCCCCGTGGAGCTTGGTAAAACCCAACTGATTAGTGGTTGCACAATAGATGTCGTACCCGGTCGACTATAGCGCGGCTCGGTAGAGTAAAATAGATACATATATATGATGCGTGCTGGACTCATTGGAATCACATTTTTAACCTTTCTGAGTGACGTAAGGTCGGTATCCTCCGTACACGTTTATTAGGATTAACTCTTCATTAAGAATCTTATAAGAATCAGGCAGTAACAACAACATTGATAACATAAGAATAAGAGAAGTAACATCAACATTAATCGTTCCATAAGAAGGGAAACAATGTAAGTACTGCTAGC
Source organism: Nicotiana obtusifolia (assembly GCA_002018475.1). Classification (NCBI taxonomy): domain Eukaryota; kingdom Viridiplantae; phylum Streptophyta; class Magnoliopsida; order Solanales; family Solanaceae; genus Nicotiana; species Nicotiana obtusifolia. Next base: position 119,427 of record MCJB01050364.1, read on the forward strand.
CTCTAAGAGTGGAGTATCTTTGGAAGCTCGTTCATTACATTACGCACAATCAAAGTCGTGCAAAAGAAGGAAAGGGATAGCCTCATATACCTTGTATATACTTCCCAATATCAAGCTATGACAATGCCATGACTCCTTAGTCTACAATAAGAGAAATGACACTATCATTATCGTTTAAGCGTCGTAATTATTATGTATCAACCGTAACCTATGTTACGATGGAACGGACAGCACCTCCCCTATTTATATGAATTCCCACAAGTCAAAATAATCACCAAACAGCCCAAACAACATCAATAATAATCATATTGAGCCTCCCAAAATAGTCCACCAACCAACAACATTACTAGCAAGCCTTTCGACATATATCTCACAAGTTCTAGCTTCAACGACTTAGCTGTAACTTGGATAATCTTAAATTCTTTACCTTTAAACAGAAATAACAACTCCAATTTGACCTTAATTGACCACGAAATATCCCTCCAATGCTGCCACAAGAACAAGGAAGTGAAGCTAGCAATCAATTAGGGGTTTTCGGCATTAGAATCACTTTAGAAGGCTTGAAATCACCTAGGGTTGATATTAAAGCTTGAGGGAGTATTTTAATGAACATTAAAAACTTAAAACATCCTCCCACACGAGATGGAACAACACAAAAATCAGCAAGAACAAGAAACCTACTAGCGCCACGGGATCTGTTTTAGTCTTGGATCATGAGAGAACCTTGAGAGAGTGTTCTTAGGGTCTAATGTCTGCATATACTGAAAATAATGACTTAAAACGGGGTTGAGGCGTGTTATATACATCTACAAGTCTTAACCGCATATGTGGGCCCACCGAGAGCTGCTTGGCGCGGTCTTGCGAAAATGAAAATATCTCTCAACTCGGAGATCATATTGACAAACAGTTTAATGCGTTAGAAACTAGACTCATAGACCGTGAATTTGGTGGGTAGATCACCATGTAATTCCAAGTAAATTGGGAGAAAATCTTAGTGGCATTTGACCTAAAGTATGAGTAAAATTATGAACGTAAGTTGCGACAACGTTTGTCGACTTTTGTTTCACCACTTGTTTGACTTCAAGACTTATGAAACGAATATTATATGATTCAAATACCTTAAAACATAACCTCTGGGTAATATTAGTCACCTCTAGATTTACCCAAAAATACGAGTTGCTACATCCTTGATTTGTTTAACTTCTAGTACTTGCTAGCCACTCGTATACACCCTTGTATCATTTAAGACCAATAGGACTAAATTCTTATCATCTCAAAGATAATCTCTTCTCGGACCTACGTAGACTAACTGACGGTGTAAGCTAACGTATGCAAATATGGGTTATAACACCCTCCCCCCAGGAACATTCGTCCTCGAATGTAAGGGTTTACGAGGAGTCTAACTCATCGTGGATTTCTGACGGAGATTTCCGGCTGAGTTTCCTCTATAAAATGGACACTAGCCAAACTTGCAAGCAGTTAAACCCAACCTATGGCCTTACAAGGCTATACAAAGCATTATAGATATGTACATTATCTGCATATCACCATTTTGTATTAAGAAAGAGCATTCTCAAGTTATTGCTTACCTCATAGAGACGTTTCTCCTTCTAATGCGTCCTGCGTCCCCCCGGCATCCTCGTTATCTTTATTCTGGAATAGGTAAGGGTATTTAGACTTCATCTCATCTTCTGCTTCCCATGTCATTTCTTTCGTATTATTGTTCCTCCACAATACTTTAACGGAAGCTACATCCTTTGTTCTCAGCTTGTGGACTTGTCGATCTGATATAGCCACTGGCATTTCTTCATATGATAGATCCTTTTTAACTTGTACATTTTTGATAGGGACGACCCGAGAAGGGTCTCCAATACATTTCCTCAACATAGATACATGGAATATCGGGTGGACAAATTCCAATTCGAATGGCAATTCTAACTCATAAGCAACCTGTCCAATTCGTTGAAGAATTTTGTACGGCCCGATATATCGCGGATTCAGTTTACCCTTCTTCCCAAAACGCATAACACCCTTCATAGGCCAAATCTTCAGGAAAACCCAATCACCAACCTCAAATTCCAGGTCACGACGTCGGACATTGGAATAAGATTTTTGCCTGCTTTGTGCCGCCTTCAGTCGCTCTTGTATCACTTTCACCTTCTCAATGGCTTGGTGAATCAAATCTGGCCCATACAATTCTGTCTCACCGACTTCAAACCATCCAACTGGTGATCTACATCTCCTCCCGTATAGTGCCTCGTATGGGGCCATTTTAATACTGGAATGGTAGATATTATTGTAGGCGAATTCTATGAGCGCCAGATGATCATCCCAGTTCCCCTTGGAATCTAGAACACATGCTCGTAGCATATCTTCAAGAGTCTGAATGGTACGTTCAGTCTGTCCGTCAGTCTGCGGATGGAATGCCATGCTGAGATTCACTTGTGTGCCTAAACCCTTCTGAAAAGACCTCCAAAAGTTAGCCGTAAATTGAGCTCCTCGGTCTGATATAATAGATAATGGCACACCATGAAGCCTAACAATCTCCTTGATATACAATTTCGCATAATCTTCAGCTGTGTAAGTTGTCTTAACTGGTAGAAAATGGGCATATTTTGCAAGTCGATCAACTATCACCCAGATAGAGTCAAACTTATGATAAGAGCGAGGTAATCCCATAATGAAGTCCATATTAATCACCTCCCATTTCTAAGTCGGAATCTCTATTTTCTGAATCAATCCACCGGGTTTCTGATGCTCAATCTTTACTTATTGACAACTAGGGCACTGGGCCACAAATTCTGCAATAGACTTCTTCATGTTATCCCACCAATACAGCTCCTTAATGTCATGATACATCTTTGTCGAACCAGGATGGATGGAATATTAGGACTGATGAATCTCAATCATAATTTTCTCTCGCAACCCTGCTACATTAGGCACACATAATCGGCCCTGGTATCTTAGTGCCCCATCTTCTCCAATCTCAAAAGCCGTAATTTTACACTACTGAACGCTCTCTCTCAATCGTACTAAGGTAGGATCTTCATATTGCCGTGCTTTTACCTCGGTTACCTAAGATGATTCTAACGTATTCTGTATAGTAACACCTCCGTCATCAAAGTCTAACAATCTGACTCTCATATTGGCTAGCTGATGAAGCTCTTTAGTCAATACCTGTCTACTTGCCTCAATGTGTACTAGGCTTCCAATTGACTTACGACTGAGAGTGTCTGCCACAACATTGGCTTTACCGGGATGGTACAACATCTCGACATCATAATCTTTCAGTAATTCAAGCCACCTACACTGCCTCATATTCAACTCCTTCTTCTTGAAGATGTATTGTAAACTTTTGTGATCTGTGTAGATGTCAACATAGACACCGTATAAGTAGTGCCACCAAATCCTCAAAGCATATATTACTGCAGTCAATTCCAAATCATGAGTCGGGTAATTATTTTCATGCTTCATTAATTATCTTGATGCATAAGCAATCATCCTCCCACGTTGCATCAATACGCACCCCAAACCTACACTTGAAGCATCACAATATACCACATACCCTTCTGTTCCTTCTGGGAGAGTAAGCACTGGCGCGGAGGTCAACCGATTCTTCAGCTCCTGGAAACTATGTTCACAAGCGTCGGACCATTGGAACTTGGTAGCTTTCCGTGTCAACTTAGTCAATGGTGCAGATATAGAGGAAAACCCTTCTACAAACCTCCTATAATATCCTGCTAACCCTAGAAAACTGCGGACTTCTGACAGTGTTGTAGGTCTTGGTTAATTTTTCATTGCATCGATCTTTTGAATGTCAACACTAATACCCTCATCAGATATCACATGACCCAGGAATGCTACTGAGTTTAGCCAGAATTCACATTTGGAGAGCTTAGCATACAACTTACGATCCCGAAGGGTCTGTAATACTATCCGCAAGTGGCCCGTATGTTCTGTCTCTGAACGAGAATACACCAGAATGTCATCAATGAATACAATCACGAACGCATCGATATAGGGCCTGAATACACTATTCATGAGATCCATAAAAGCTGATGGGGCATTTGTTAGCTCGAACAACATTACCAAGAACTCAAAACGCCCATATCTTGTCTGAAGGCTGTTTTTGGAATATCCTTGTCCTTGACCCTCACCTGATGATACCCTGAACGTAAGTCAATTTTGGAAAAATACTTGGAATCCTGGAGTTGGTCAAATAGGTCATTAATCCTTGGAAGTGGATATTTGTTCTTTATAGTAAACTTATTCAACTGTCGATAATCGATACATATCCTTACTGACCCGTCTTTCTTCCGCACGAACAAGATTGGCGCACCCCAAGGTGAAGTGCTAGGCCTAATGAAGTCCTTATCCAGCAAGTCCTTCAACTGCACCTTCAACTCTCGCAACTCTGCTGGGGCCATCCTGTATGGAGGGATAGAGATCGGTTGGGTGTCAGAAAACATATCGATGCTAAACTCAAACTCCCTTTCAGGAGGAAGACCTGGGAGTTCATCTAGGAAAACATATGGAAATTCATTGACCACGCGGATTGATTGTAGAGTAGGCGGCTTCGCCTCCGCATCCCTAACACGAACGAGATGATAAATGTAACCTTTGAGATCATCTTACTTGCCTTAAGATAGGAAATAAACATACCTTTCAGCGTAGCAATGTTCCCCTTCCATTCGATGACGGGTTCACCAGGAAACTGAAACCTAACCATCTTCGTACGACAATCAACATTTGCATAGCATGAGGCCAACCAGTCCATTCCTATTATCACATCAAAATCAATCATTTCTAACTCAAATAAATTCGCCGAGGTTTGACGACTACATATCATCACTGTACAACCTCTATATACCCTTCTAGCAATCACTGATTCTCCTATCAGAGTAGATACCGCAAGTGGTTTACTTATTAATTCAGGTTTGACACCAAACTTAGTGTAACATATGATAATGTAGATCCCGGATCAATCAAGGCATATACATCATAAGAAAACACAGACAATATACCTGTAACAACATCCGGAGATAACTCGAGATCCTGTCGACCTACTAGAGCATAGGTTCGATTTTGAGTACCACTCGAACTCGGCACTGCACCTCTACCTCTACCATGACCTATCGACTACTGAAAACCCCGTGCTGGAGGTCGAACTGATGAGGAAGAACCAGACACAGATCCAGTCGGCTGAACCATACCACCACCTCCTCTGTTAGGACAATCCCGTCTCATATGGCCAGGCTGTCCGCAAGAATAGGATGCATCAGAACCTCGACGACACAGTCCAAAGTGGGCCTTGCCGCACTGATCACAACGAGGTGTTGGGGGTCTCGTCTGACTAATATCCCTATGATATTGTGAGCCTGATGCCTGCGAACTATGACCTGAACCAGAATAGGAAAATTGATCATACTGAGGCCTCTGAAGCGTGGAGGAGCACTAGCTACAGGTGGCGCCAAACTCCTCAAAGACTGGGGCCTAACACTACCTCTGAAGTCACCAGAATACCCTGCAAATCTCGCCCTCTTATGCTGGCCCCTATCCTGCTCCCTGTCTGCTCTTTGCTGGCGCTTACGATTCTCTAGTGTTTGGGCATAAGCCTGAATACGGGAAATATCCATGCCCTCTATCAAGGAGGTTGTCGTTCACTCATTTATCAGATGTGGTCCCAATCCATTCACGAACAGGTGCACCCTATCGCTCATCTCGGCCACCATATGGGGAGCATACCTTGCTAAAGAATCAAACTACATACTATACTCTCGCACACTCATATTACCCTGTCGAAGGTTCAAGAACTTATCAGCTCTAGCTTGTCGTGTCTCAACTGGCAGGTAGTGACGAAGAAAGGCCTCAGAAAATTCCTTCCACACAGGTGGAGGTGCATTCAGACCCCTGGATCTTTCCCAACTATCATACCAGAAAACTCTAAATCCCGTAACCGATAAGAAGCCAACTCTACTGCCTCCGTATCACTAGTATGCATAACCCGCAGTGTACGATGAACCTAATCAATAAAGGTCTGTGGGTCTCCTTGGGGTCTGACCCGATAAACACTGGCGGATCCAGATTTATAAAATCACGAACTCTCGCACTAACCAGTTTATCAGTAGCACCGTTATTCTGCTTCTGAGCCTGAGCAGCTACCAAGCTGTCATCAACGGTACCGCACTCCGCATATCCTGGTCTGTAGTACCATATGGAGGAACTGGAGATGCTGGGTGCCTTCTAATATCCTTTGGAGGAGAAGGAGTAAATGAGGTCTGAGACGGCATCTCACTCTGAGGCTCACTTTGGCCTGCTCTGGCGGGAGGCACCTGACTAGTACCCTCTCCTACAACTGTATCAAGGAGTCTACTAATCACTTGCTTCCAAGTCGTGGGCATCGCTGAAAAGAACATGGTGAATATTAGAGACGAATACTTACGACTCAGCTCTGCGAACCATCTACATTCAGGAAAAAGGTAACAACCCTAAATGTCATGCAGCCTCCTGATTATAAATGTGGCGCGCTACACATCGATAATCAAGACTCTACTAGACACGACTCATACACAACCCCTAGGACATACTTGCTCTGATACCAAGTTTGTCACGACACAAACTGGAGGGCCATGACTGGCACCCGGGCCATACTTGTCGAGCAACAACGCACATTTTATCTAACTTTTGTTATTATCTATAAGGGCCAATGAGATCTGTATAAATGGTAGACATGAACCCTAAACAACCACCAATGACAGATAATGGCTTGAACATATATATCATGGGTCGACAAGGCTGTCATAAGAGAGTATACAACAAAAATTAGTCGACAAGGCAATCCAAACTATACATGAGCCGACACCTGTCTATGAGCCTCTAAAAGAACATAAGTGCTACAACATTGCCGGAAGAGGGCCTCGACATACCCATGACACCTATAACAAAAATGCATATCAAGACCACCGCAAGTCCGGAGAAGGGATCTCACCAATAACCGCTGAACTGGGCAACCTACTATAGTGGGGGAGCTTCGCCTACCTGTCCATCAGCACCTGCAGCACGACATATAGTGTCCACAAATAAAAGGACATCAGTACGAATAAAGTACTGAGTATATAAGGCAAGAAAGCATAAGTAAGAACAATAATGTAAAAAGGGATAGAGAATATAACACCTGTAACATCTAGGTACCTCTGAGGGCTACTGACATGAATGCATGATGTGTGTGTGTGTGTGTGTGTATATATATATATATATATATATATATATATATATATATATATATAACCCAACTGATCTGTGGTTACACAATAGGTGCCGTACCCAGCCGACTATAGCGCGGCTCTGTAGAGTAAAATAGATACATATATATGATGCGTGTTGGACTCATTGGAATCACATTTTGAACATTTCGGAGTGACGTAAGGTCGGTATCCTCCGTACACGTTTGTTTGAATTAACTCTTCATTAAGAATCTTATAAGAATCAGGAAGTACCAACAACATTGATAACATAAGAATAAGAGAAGTAATATCAACATCAATCGTTCCATAAGAAGGGAAACAATGTGAGTACTGTTATCCTCTAAGAGTGGAGTATCTTTGGAAGCTCGTTCATTACATTACGCACAATCAAAGTCGTGCAAAAGAAGGAAAGGGATAGCCTCACATACCTTGTATATATTTCCCAATTTCAAGCTATGAAAATTCTACGACTCCTTAGTCTACAATAAGAGAAATGACACTATCGTTATCGTTGAAGCGTCATAACTATTATGTATCAACCATAACCTATTTTACGATAAAACGGACAGCACCTCCCCTATTTATATGAATTCCCACAAGTCAAAACAATCACCAAAAAGCCCAAACAACATCAATAATAATCATATTGAGCCTCCCAAATCAGTCCACCAACCAACAACATTACTAGCAAGCCGTTCGACATATATCTCACAAGTTCTAGTTTCAACGACTTAGCCGTAACTTGGATAATCTTAAATACATGTAGGGTAAGAGGTTCCTTAACTTTAAACAGAAACAACAACTCCAATTTGACCTTAATTGACCATGAAATATCCCTCCAATGCTTCCACAAGAACAAGTAAGCGAAGCTAGCAATCAATTAGGGTTTTTGGGCACTAGAATCACTTTAGAAGGCTTGAAATCACCTAGGGTTGATATTAAAGCTTGAGGGAGTATTTTACAGAGCATAAACAACTTAAAACAACCTCCCACACGAGCTGGAACAACACAAAAATCAGCAACAACAAGAAGAACAAGAAACTTACTAGCGCCACGGGATTCCCGACACTTGATTTGTGTTGTTTGCCCTCTGTTTTAGTTTTGGATCATGAGAGAACCTTGAGAGAGTGTTATTAGGGTTCTGAGGCCTGCATATACTTAAAACTATTGACTTAAAACGGGGTTGAGGCATGTTATATACATCTATAAGTCTTAACCGCCTATGTGGGCCCCACCGAGAGCTGCTTGGCGCAGTCTTACAAAAACGCGAATATCTCTCAACTCGGAGATCGTATCGACAAACGGTTTAATGAGTTAGAAACTAGACTCATAGACTTTGAATTTGGTGGATAGATCACCCTGTAATTCCAAGTAAAGTGGGAGAAAAGCTTAGTGACATTTTATCTAAAGTATGAGTTAAATTATGAACGTAAGTTGCGACAATGTTGTCGAATTTTGTTTCACAAATCGTTTGACTTCTAGACTTATGAAACGGATATTATATGATTCAAATACCTTAAAACATAACCTCTTGGTAATATTAGCCACCTCTAGATTTACCCGAAAATACGAGTTACAACATCCTTGATTCGTTTAACTTCTAGTACTTGTTTACCACTCGTATACACCCTTGTATCATTTAAGACCAATAGGACTAAATTCTTATCATCTCAAAGATAATCTCTTCTTGGACCTACGTAGATTAAATTACGGCATAAGCTAACATATGCAAATATGGGTTATAAAAAATCAGTTCAGGAACAGGAATTCTAACAAACAGACAGAATAAGAAGAACCTCAACACGTCATTAACATATTCATCGGTGGGGTCGATATCCCTCAAGGGCCGACGTTGAAATGCACCAAAGTATCCATCACTAGAGAGAAACGAACTCAAGACTATGTACCGGAAGGAACTTTATCTTTCAACGACGAGGAAGCAGAAGGGATTGTTCAGCCCCACAATGATGCACTGGTAATATCTGTACTCGTACATAAAATTCGAGTTAAACGTGTGTTAATTGATCTAGGTAGCTCAGCCAACATCATCCGATCGAGGGTCGTGGAGCATCGTAGTCTACAAGACCATATCGTGCCTGCAGTCCAAGTTCTAAATGGATTCAACATTGCATGTGAAACCACTAAGGGTGAGATAATATTACCGGTAAACACTGCCAGCACCATACAAGAAGCTAAGTTTTATATAATCGAAAGAGACATGAGGTACAACGCTTTGTTCGGAAGGCCATGGATCCACAATATGAGGGCGGTGACTTTGACGCTGCACCAAGCATTGAAATTTCCAACACCTGACGGAGTTACAACGGTCTAGGGGGAACAACCGGCTGCAAAAGAAATGTTCGTTGTTGAGAGGTGACACCGACATCTACAGTTTCAACATCGAAGGGCCCAAACCAGGTGGTAAAAAACAGGGCAAAATAGCAATCATTGATACCATCTTCGGCAGATTCGAACAAACAAGGGGAAGTCGAGGATGATGATTATGGGATTCCCAGATTTTTTATAGACCCCGATGATTTTGACGCCACTAAACCGACGGTCGAGGAACTGGAACAAGTCATATTGCGAGAAAACATGCCCGATCGAAAGGTATACTTGGGCACGGGGCTAAGCTCCGAGCTCAGGGTAAAACTCATTCAATTTCTTATAACTAACGTAGACTGTTTTGCTTGGTCCCACCTCGATATAACAGGTATCCCATCAAAGATAACCACTCACAAGCTGAGCCTGAACCCGAAGTTCCATCCGGTTAAACAAAATAGGAGACCCCAGTCCGAAATCAAGCATGCTTTCATCAAGGATGAGGTATATAAACTTCTTAAAATAGGATCTATTCGGGAGGTCAAATACCCGGATTGGTTAGCAAACGTAGTGGTAGTCCCTAAAAAAGGGAATAAATTAATAATGTGTGTAGATTATAAAGATTTGATAAAGCATGCCCCAAAGACTCTTTTCCTTTGCCCAATATCGACTGTATGATTGATGCTACGGCCAGCCACGAGACCTTCAGTTTTCTCGACGCCTATTCCGAGTAAAACCAAATATGGATGGACCCGGTGATCAGGAAAAACTTTCTTCATCACTAAGTATGGCACATACTATTATAACGTGATGCCGTTTGGATTAAAAAATGCTGGTGCCACTTACCAACGCTTAGTAAATTGGATGTTCGAGAAACAAATAGAAAAATTGATGGAGGTTTGCATTGATGACATGTCATTTAAGTCCCTGCGAGCAGAGGACCATTTAAGTCATTTGCAGGAAACATTCAGTATACTGAAGTAGTACAACATGAAGCTGAACCCAAAAAAGTGTGCGTTTGGAGTAGGGTCAGGTAAGTTCCTCGGATTTATGGTATCCAATCGGGAAATTGAGATCAATACTGATAAGATCAAAGACATCGAAGATATCACGGTTGTGGACAACGTAAAGGCCGTGCATAGGTTAACCGGGCGAATAGCCTCCCTAGGGCAATTTATTTCGAGGTCATCTGGCAAAAGCCACCGATTCTTTGCATTGTTGAAGAAGAAGAACGACTTTTCGTTGACCCTGGAGTGCCAACAAGATTTGGAGGAACTCAAAAGGTATTTATCGAGCCTGCCCCTGCTCCACACACTGAAGGCGGGCGAACAACTATACTTGCACTTGGCGGTCTCAGAGATAGCAGTAAGTGAAGTCCTAGTTCAAGAAGAGCAAGATATGCAATTTCCAATTTACTATGTTAGTAGAACCTTAGGTGAGGCCGAAACTAGGTACCTTCACCTGTAAAAACTGGTGCTCGCTTTGTTAAGCGCCTCTAGGAAGTTAAAACCGTACGTCCAGTATCATCCCATATGCGTCGTAACTACTTACCCATTGAGGGACGTTATGCCCTGCACTTTCGTGCCGATTGGCCAAATGGGCCATAGAAATAAGTGGGTACGATATTGAGTATCGACCTCGAACCGCGATTAAGTCCCTAATACCCGAGGTCGAAAGAGAGTTGTTGATTAACTCGGGAACTTCCTCGGGAATCTGGAGGGGTCCGGGCTTGGCATCGTGTAACACAAAAGGGTCCGAGCTTGGCATCGTGTTAAAGTCACCAACAGGTAATATAATTAGACAATCCATTAAGACTGTGAAATTGACTAACAACGAGGTCGAATATGAGGCCATGATTGCAGCCCTTGAACTTGCAAAGAGCTTGGGGGCAGAAGTGATCGAAGCCAAGTGCGACTCCCTTCTTGTGGTAAACCAAGTCAATGGAACATTCGAGGTCAGAGAGGAATGAATGCGAAGATACTTGGACAAATTACAGGTGACATTACATCGGTTCAAAGAATGGACTTTGCAACATGTACCTCGGGATCAAAACAGCAAGGCCGATGCGCTCACTAACTTGGGATCATTGGTAGAAGACGACGAATTCAACTTGGGAGAAATTGTACATCTTATGAGATCAGTGGTGGAAGAAGGCCACACTGAGATCAACTCGACGAGCCTAACTTGGGATTGGAGGAATAAGTACGTAGAATATCTCAGATCCGGCAAACTGCCCTCAGATCCAAAAGAGTCAAGGGTCCTGCGTACAAAGGCGGCCCGGTTTAGCCTGTCTGAAGACGGAACCTTGTTCAGAAGAACATTCAATGACCCACTTGCAATATGTCTAGGGCCGGGCGATACTGAGTACGTTTTGAGGGAAATCCATGAAGGTACCTGTGAAAATCATTCAGGTGCCAAATCACTTATTCAAAAAATAACAGTGCCGGTTATTATTGGATCGACATGGAAAAAGATGCAAAGGAGTTCGTTCGAAAATGTGATGAATGCCAAAGACACTATCCATCGACCTGGGGAGATGCTCCACTCGGTTTTCTCACCATGGCCACTCATGAAGTGGAGAATGAAAATCGTTGGCCCCCTCCCATGTGCACCAGGTAAGGCTCAATTTATATTGTTTATGACTGATTATTTTTCTAAGTGGGTGGAAGCCCAGACATATGAGAAGGTCAGGGAAAAAGAGGTTATCAACTTCATTTGGGACCTCATCATATGTCGGTTCGGAGTGCCATCCGATATCGTATATGACAACGAAAAACAATTTATCGGCAGCAAAATGATCGAGTTTCTCGAGGATCACAAGACCAAACGGATCCTGTCAACGCCTTATCACCCTAGTGGGAACGGAAAACCCGAATCGACCAACAAAACCATACTCCAAAACCTCAAAAAGAGGTTAATCGACGCCAGAGGAAGGTGGAAGGAAATCCTACCTGAAGTCTGGGTATACTGTATGACCTCAAAGTCCAGTACCGGGGCCACCCCGTTCTCATTGGTTTACAGCACCGAAGCTCTAATACTGGTCGAAGTTGGCGAGCCAAGTTTCAGATTTTGATATGTAACAAAGAAATCAAATGACGAGGCTGTGAATACGAGCTTGGAACTATTGGATGAAAGGCGCGAAGCCGCCCTTGTTCGGTTAGCTGCGCAAAAGCAACGATCGAGAGATATTACAATAGAAGGGCCAACCTTCGATACTTCAATGTCGGGGACTTAGTACTAGGAAAGGTCACAGTGAACACCCGAAACCCGAGCGAGGGAAAGGTGGGACCGAATTAGGAAGGACCTTATCATATCGTCGAAATCACCGGAAAAGGATCCTACAAGCTCGGAATGATGAACGGTGAAAAACTACCGAATAACTGGAATATAATTCACTTGAAGTGATATTACTGCTAAGGTACGACCCCGTTCTTTCTTTTATTTACATTTTAAACTAATGCTTGCAGGTAGCCAACAAGGGACAATACGAGATGTTAGGTCTGAAAGCACGCATTGCACTCTTTTTTCCTTGGACCGGTTTTGTCCCAAATGAGTTTTATAGGAAGGTTTTTAACGAGGCTAACAAGTAAATCATGCTAACTTAGAATTGAAGGCCGGTAACGAACCGGTGATGATGATCACAACAGCATTCAAGGCCTTTTTTCGATCAACCCTGAATACTGGGGGGCGTTACCCTCTGATATCGACTTTAGCATGGAAAGAGACTTCAGGATTAAAGGGTCTCGATCGATAGGACTCAATGTAAGGGCCAAACGGTCAAATGAATCGTGCTCACATAGACTGCTCGAACCCTGAGACAAAGCTTGTACGCATACATTACTATTATGCACAAGAATAAAGAGAACTCTCTTCCTTTCAAATGTTTTGTCTTTTAAAACTTTTTCCTTTACATTTCTCAAGGAATTCCCTGTTTCCAATCCCCAAAAGGAAAAGAGCCCAACAGCCGCCTTAACCTGAGTTCGAATAATCACTCTCTCACTCGAGGACTGCTGTCCGACAAACAAACTCAGACGGTCGAAGCTATTAGACCTCGAGGGCATAAGACCTATTAGTCAAACCTTGAACTTTATAGGCTATGGTCATTACGGGTTACCGAAACCCGAGGGCATGAAGTTTATTTGGCAATGCCCGAATTAAAAGGCTAAGGTCATTCCAGGTTAACGAAACCCGAGGGCACAAAGCTTATTTGGCAACGCCCGAATTAAAAGGCCAAGGCAATTCTAGGTTAACAAAACCCGAGGGCACAAAGCTAATTTGGAAATGCCCGAATCAAAAGGCTAAGGCCATTCCGGGTTAACAAACACGAGGGCACAAAGCTTATGTGGCAATGCCCGAATTAAAGGCTAAGGCCGTTCCAAGTTAGCAGACTCGAGGGCACGAAGCTTATTTGGCAATGCCCGAATTAAAAGACTAAGGCCATTCCGAGTTAACGACACTCAAGGGCACGAAGCTTATTTGACATTGCCCGAACTAAAGGCTAAGGCCATTTTCGGGTTAACAAAACCAGAGATTACAAAGGCTTGCAAAAACAAACTCTCGGCAATCATACTGTAAAAAGCATAAGTGTTTTGGAGAAAAGTTTTTGGTAACACCGAATCCCTACGATGCCTAAACACAAAGTAATATTAAGGCAAGGTTTGTTCGAACCTTCGAACATAAACTAACTATTTCACGCTAAGGCATTTCGATCTTTGTGAATGCAAATAAAAGGAGAAATTCAAAAGCTGTGAAAGGGAAAAGCCTTATATATATCAGAATTTCTTTACAAGAGCTAAATAGCCCCGATACATATTTTTACAAAGGCCGAACGGCCTCAACAAAAAGACGGTACAAAAAACAAAAAACAAAAGGCAAAAACGCCTAAAAAATAATCTTCATCGGGGGCCACGTCATCGCCTACGGGATCTTCGCCACCATTGCTTCACCATGTGTCTCATTTGGTCCTGAATCGCCTTGGCATTGACCTTGTGCTGGATCACCTTATCATCGGCCTCGACCATGAGCATGGCAACCTCTGACTTGGCCGCCTCAAGCTCCTTAGCCAGTTTCTCTTGACGGGAGACAGCCAAGTTCAGTTAAGACTGAAGCCCTCGATCTTTTTGTCCTGCACCAAGTTTTTCTCATTTTTCAGCCCGAAGCTGAACCTCATCCAAAGCCAACTGAGCTTGGGCAGTCTCCTTCTCCGAGACCAGGCGATCCATATTCTTCCTCCATTCTTCAGCCTCGACTTTGACCGTATCCACCTCCCCCCGAAGCTGCTCAATTTGGTCAAGCTTCTTTAGAACCTGCGGGTTCGAATTGTTAGCCACTGTGTCTGACTCATCATCACTAACTTCAAAATTTCTTCTTACCTGCTCGACCAGGTCGGTATGCTCTTTTCGAGCCAATTTTAGCTTAGCTTGGGATTTCTTATTACGAAGCTTGTAAGCAACCTTCTGTAAGCTCCCAAGTCTCGGCCTCGTGGTGATTGAACTCTTCCCGGTATCGGAGAGAAGTCTCATGATGAAGTACCGAGGCCTGCAAGCACAAAAGAAAATATTACGATTACTTACGACAAAATCTAAGTACATAATAAAGGGGCATCCAAAGTTACCCGATTCAATACCTGTTAAGCTTCGCTGAACAGGCAGGGTGCTTCCACCTCGTTCATTTTGGCCTGATCCTATTCGATCACCAAGCAACAATGATAGCTGGCCACCTCTACGGGGGCGGAAAGAACCGGGGCATCCTCAGTACGGGAAAAGATAATTATGCATTTTCGATCAGGATATGCACTCAGGGCAGGGAATCGATCGACCAATTTTGGGCTCGAGGAAGGCCCGCTTGTTTCGGAGGGTGAGCTCTTCCTCGGTATCTCCAAATCGCCAAATCCAATAACATCCTCCATTGCCGTTGAATCCACACCATCGAAAAAACCATGAAAAGGGTATTCCGATCTATGGGCTCCTTTGATGAGGCATTCTTTTGCTACTTGGGCCTCGTTAAACATCGAATCTGTGATCGAGGGTGAATCGACAATCTCAATCGGACCAAGTGCTTCCTGCGGGCTTTCCTCACATCACGGGAAGCCTCAGCTCCTGCCTCCACCTTGACTTCCCCGACTTGATGAAAATCGACTTCGCCAATCCTTGGTTCGGAGGCTCCTTGCCCTTCGAGATGAGACGGAACACTGGCCACTAGATCAAAGTCTTCTTCTTCCCCCTCGGACTCATCCCTCAATCAATGGAGCAAGTCCGGGGACAATGCTCGACCGCTGGCACTTCCCTAGGGCTTACGCGCCATCTTTGGCTTCTTCTTCTCAGGGCCCAGAGAACTCGGAGCCTTTTTCCTATTCTTCTCTCTATCTTGCTTCGAAGCAGGGGGCTTGGTGTAAATATCATAATCAGCGGGTGGACACCTCATTTCAACATCTTTTTATAAACCTACAAAAGGGAAGTAAAACAAGTTAGAAATCGACGGCGTGAAAATAAGGTCCAATGTAACTTAAAGAAAAAATCTCACCATGAGAACGGGCCTCCTATCGAACCTTCGAAAGCGCGCTCGAAATAGAGTTTTTGAGACACGATCCCCTCGACCCACTCCTTGAGTCGAGGAACTGCATCCAGCATCCGAGCGACAACTTCATCACAAAAAATCGATAAGAAGAACGGCAAAAGAGAAATGACAAACAAATTCCTAAAAACAAGGTTATACTTACGCTTCATGTTCCATTTCTCAGGAAATTGCATGTCCTCAGCCGGGATTAGGTCTGAGGTCTTCACTCGAACAAATCGGCCCAACCAGCCTCGGTCCCGATCCTCGTCGATGCTCGAAATGGGGCCTTAATGGCCCGACGGGTAAGTTTTATTAGCCCCCCTCGATAGAGTCAGGGACTGTACAGACACATGAGGTGATCACTGGTGAAGGGGAACCCCTCGATCTTGTTTACAAAAAAGCAGAGGAGGATGATTATCCTCCAGAAGGAGGGATGAATTTGGCCTAGGGTCACCTCGTACCTTTTACAAAAGGTGATGACGACCGGATCCAAAGGGCCCAAGGTGAAGGAATAAGTGTAAACACTTAAAAAATGGGTGGTGATTGCTTCCTCGAGCGCAGGAACCACTACGTACTTACTGACCCAGTTGCAGTCCTCCTTGACCTTATCGAGAACATTGTCGATAACCGAACAAATGTATCTCGAGACCGTTCACACCAGCTCCGGTTGGACACCCCATAGGGACGAACATCTTTAGAAGGGGTTACGATGTCTGTTCCTCTGTAACAATAGGCAAAACGTTCTCAGTTGGTTTTGAGAAAGAGGGAGTTTCTTTTAGAGTAACGGATTTTGAAGTTTTGCCATTGCTTCCAAATAGAGGAGGACAGAAAGTGCTGATAAAAGGAGGTGTAATTAACAGATAACTTATGAAGGCTTTTAGAAAACCAGAGGAGAAGAGGTCTGAAGATGAGAGTGATGAAGATTTCTTAGAACACAAGTGCGAATATTTGAATGTAAAGGTTCAAATGAATGGATAAAATGGTATTTATAGTTTTCTCAAAGCGGCGGTTCGCATCTTGAAGTGGCAGACCGTTAACTGACATACATTTAATACCTTGAAGACTGCACTGACGGGACGTTTCTACCATTCTTATCGCTTACGTCATGAATTTGTCATCATTTATCAGAGTGAGAATCGAAAACTCGTGTAGTGAGAATCTGAGGCTTTAATCTTAAGTCAATTGTAGCTTGGTGTGTTTCTTTGCATGGTGATGCATATTTCATAAATCTATTATTCCTAAAAGATTTGCTATGATATTTCCAATTTTAATATATTGGAAGTAAATTATAAGAAAGATACTTCAACTCATTCAAGAAAAAGAAGGTTTGTCATCATAAAGACGATACTATTAATTTGTCATTTTGAAGACGATATTGTTCTTTGTTGGATTAGTTTTTTTTGTTTATAATTATTATAATTTCCTTATGTGTTACTAATTCAATAAATTTTACGGTCAATGAGCATTTTGGTGAGACGAAACATGAATGATAGAAGCATTACATTTCACATCATTTTGATTTTGCTAATAATCTAAGTCAACTATGAGTTGATTATATTCTCTCGGAATGTTGATGCATTTTGATTCCAATGAAAGTGTGGCTTGCTACCTATTACGATGAACTTAAATTGATTTTATAATTTTAGGACAAAAGATAGCATAAAGTTATAGTGACTACTTAAAAATGAAAGGCAAGATTTTATATCGACTACTAAAAAGCATTTAAGTAGGAATTATGATTGAGAACTACAAATACGTTTACAAGATATAACAGCTTATTGTATTAACTTTACTTTTTAAAATTTATAACTAATTATTTCTAAATAATTCGTATGATTATTTGAAGGGAATTGTTTGCTATTATCAATTTTATCTTGAGACCGCGCATCGCGGGAGTACGATTACTAGTTATTATATAAAAAAGCAGGATAAAAGATAAAATATAATTATTTAATATTAAAGAAGGGCAAGATGAGTGAAAAAGCAAGGTAACAACGCCACCACACCAAATCTGTCGTTACATAAAGTGACACTTTTCGTCGTTATGTAACGACATATTTAACGATACGATACAATAAAATTTAAGTAAGAATTCAAAATAAATATTTTATTTAAAGTAACAATACGATACAATACAATAGGTAGAAACCATCTAAACAAGTAAGTATCTGTTATAAGTAATAATAATAATTAATACCTTGATAAAAATAATAATTATGTTTTACAATATATTAAATTGCTTTCAGGTAAAAAATTTATATTGACAGTGTATATAACTTAAACTTTTTATAAAAATATTAGTTATTTAAACAGAAATGATTTTAGGAACACATTAAAAACTAAAAACTATTTACACTAGATTTTTATTTTACAAAAGAGTTCAATTTTTGAAAGAAAATTTTAAAATATTATTTATATCCCTTGTCTATTTTTTCGCATCTATAACCCCTATGGATTGTTAAAAAGAAAGTGTGACTTGACGCTCTATTCAATTTTATTCATTTTCTACGCCTTGTCTATTATTTAGAATAAGAACTTTATTTTCTTCTTAAAAAGAATCATTTCTTGATCTAAAATTGTAACGTTCCAATTGTTCGTTTTTGTGTTCTAGCACTTTGTTCCTTAATTTGAGACTTCATGTGGGTTCATTTGATGTTTTAGAACTTATGAACATCAGTGATTTTAGTCTCGAAGAGTTCGAAAAGGATTTAGAACACTATCTTGAGGGATATAATTATGAGAAACTATTGACTTGAAATGTATTTTACAGGATAAAAGTGTTAATAATGGGGTAAGAATGACACTTTTATGGTTAGTGTTAATCATTTACGTGTCATGGAATCTTTATACTCAAAAACTATTTATTTAGTACCGCACAAGGGGCGGGAACTGCCATTCTAACTTTTCTCGGCGGCGCTTCTGTTAAAGGACTAACTATAGTAGAGAAGATTTCCTTTGTTCACGAGGTGGCTTTAAGTGATGGGGGATTTTAATTAAAGACATAATA
>MCJB01050365.1:13139-25429 GCA_002018475.1 Nicotiana obtusifolia
CCCCCCCCCCCCCTTAGGAACATTCGTCCCCGAATGTAGGGATCTACGGGAACCAGTGAATCCCAGCATTAAATGAAAGGTAATAATGAAGAGTATCTCAAGTTCCTATTTACCTCACACGGACGCTTCTTCTTTTAATGCATTCTGTGTTTCTTCGGCATTATCATTATTTACATTGTGGAACAGGTATGGATATTTAGCTTTCATCTCTTCTTCTGCTTCCCATGTCATTTCTTCCACGTTCCTGTTCCTGTTCCTCCATTACACCTTAACAAAAGCTACATCCTTTGTCCTTAGCTTGCGGATTTGTCAGTCTAATATAGCCATTGGTATCTCTTCGTATGTTAGATCCTCTACAATCTGTATGTCTTGGATGGGGACGACCCGAGAAGGATCTCCGATACATTTCCTCAACATGGACACATGGAATACCGGATGGATAAATTCCATTTCGGATGGTAGTTCTAACTCATAGGCAACATGTCCAATTCGTCGAAGGATTTTGTACGGAACGATGTACCTCGGGCTCAGTTTACCTTTCTTTCCGAAGCGCATGACACCCTTCATTGGCGAGACTCTCAGGAATACCCAATCATACTCTTCAAACTCTAGATCTCGACGTCGGACGTCCGAGTAGGACTTTTGCCTGCTTTGTGCTGCCTTTAATCGTTCCTGTATCACCTTCACTTTCTCAATAGCTTGGTCAATCAGATCTAGCCCATATGATTCAGTTTCACCAATTTTGAACCACCCAACTGGTGATCTACATCTTCTCCCCTATAGTACTTCATATGGGCAATCTTAATACCGGAATGGTAGCTGTTATTGTAAGCAAACTCTATAAGTGGAAGATGGTCATCCCAACTACCTTTGAAATCTAAAACACATGCTCGCAGCATATCTTCCAGTGTCTGAATGGTACGTTCAGCCTATCCATCAGTTTGCGGATGAAAAGCAGTGCTGAGATTCACTTGTGTACCCAGACCTTTCTGAAAAGACCTCCAAAAGTTGGCTGTGAATTGGGCTCCTCTGTCTGATATAATAGACACTGGCACCCCATGAAGTCTAACAATTTCCTTGATGTACAGCTTTGCATAATCTTCAGCTGTGTAGGTTGGAATTTCCATATTCTGGAGCAGTCCACCCGGTTTCTGATGTTCTATCTTTACCTGCTGGCAATTGGGGCACTGGGCTACAAATTCTGCAATAGACCTTTTCATACCATTCCACCAGTACTGCTCCTTGACTTCATGATACATCTTTGTCGAGCCAGGATGGATGGAATATCGGGATTGATGCATTTCCCTCATAATCTTTTCTCGCAATCCTACTATATTAGGCACACACAATCGACCTTGGCACCTCAGTGTTCCATCCCCTGCAATCTCAAAGGCTAAAATCTTACCTTGCTGAATGCTCTCTTTCAATCGCAACAAGGTGGGATATTCGTGATGCCGTGTTTTCACCTCGGTATGAGAGATGATTCGGATGTATTAAGTACAACAACACCTCCGTTCTCGGAGTCTAACAATTTGATCCTCATGTTGGCTAGCTGATGAAGCTCTTCAATTAAACTCCATTTACTTGCTTCAATGTGCACTAAACTTCCCATCAACTTACGACTGAGGGCATCTACCACAACATTGGCCTTTCCCATCTGATACAATATTTCAACGTTGTAATCCTTCAGCAATTCAAGCCAACGTCGTTGTCTCAAATTTAACTCTTTCTGACCGAAGATGTATTGCAAACTTTTATGGTCTGTGTAGATGTCGACATGGACACCATATAGATAGTGTCGCCATGTCTTCAAAGCATATATTACTGCAGGCAATTCTAAATCATGGGTCGGATAATTCTTTTCATGCTTCTTCAATTGTCTCGAAGCATAAGCAATCACCCTTCCATGCTGCATCAACACACATGCAAAACCTATGCCGGAGGCATCACAATACACCACATAACCTTCAGTTCCTTCGGGAAGAGTAAGAACTGGAGCGGATGTTAATCGATCTTTCAGTTCCTGAAAGCTCCGCTCACAAACATCCGACCATTGGAATTTGGTAGCTTTCTGGGTCAGCTTAGTTAAGGGTGCTGACATAGAAGAAAATCCTTCTACAAACCGCCTGTAGTATCCGGCTAACCCCAAGAAGCTACGGACTTCTGATAGCGTAGTAGGTCTCGACCAATTCTTGACTGTGTCGATCTTTTGAGTATCGACACTAATACCCTCATCAGATATCACGTGGCCTAAGAATGCTACTGAGTTCAGCCAAAATTCACATTTGGAGAGCTTTGCATATAACTGGTGATCCCGAAGGGTTTGCAATACTATCCGCAAGTGACCCATATGTTCTGCCTCTGAACGGGAATACACTAAGATATCATCAATGAATACCACCACGAACACATCAAGATAAGGCCTGAATACAGTGTTCATGAGATCCATAAAAGCAGCCGGGGCATTTGTTAGCCCAAACGACATTACTAGGAATTCAAAATGCCCATATCTCGTTCGGAAGGCTGTTTTTGGAATATCTTTCTTCTTGAATCTCAACTGAAAATATCGTGAACGTAGGTCAATTTTTTAGAAATATTTGGCTCCTTGGAGTTGGTCAAACAGGTCATCAATTCTTGGAAGTGGACATTTGTTCTTTATGGTGACCTTATTCAACTGACGATAATCGATACACATCCGTAACGATCCGTCTTTCTTTCGTACGAACAAGACTGGCGCACCCCAAGGTGAAGTGCTAGGCCTAATGAAGCCTTTTTCCAGCAAGTTCTTCAGCTTTACTTTCAACTCTCGCAATTCTGCTGGGGCCATTCTATATGGAGGGATAGAAATTGGGTGAGCATCAGGCAACACATTGATGCCAAACTAAATCTCCCTTTCAGGAGGAAGACCTGGGAGTTCATATGGAAAGACAACCGAAAATTCATTGACTACAGGAATTAATTGTAGAGTAGGCGACTTCGCCTCCGCGTCCATAACGCGAATAAGATGGTAGATATATCCTTTGGAGATCATCTTTCTTGCCTTAAGGTAGGAAATAAACCTACCTTTCGGCGTAGCAATGTTTCCCTTCCATTCAAGAACGGGTTCGCCAGGAAATTGAAATCTAACCATCTTCGTATGACAATCAACACTAGCATAGCATGATGCCAACCAATCCATTCCCATTATCGCGTCAAAATCAACCATTTCTAATTCAAACAAATCTGCTGAGGTTTGATGACTACAAATCGTCACAGTGCAACCTCTATATACTCGCTCGACAACCACGGGATCTCCTATTGGAGTAGATACCGCAAACGGTTTACTTATTAATTCAGGCTTGACATCAAACTTATCAGCCACAAGGGGTGTAACATAAGACAGTGTGGATCCGGGATCAATCAAGGCATATACATCATGAGAAAGCACCAATAATATACCTGTAATGACATCCGGAGACGACTCAAGATCCTGTCGACCTGCTAGAGCATATAAGCGATTTTGAGTACCACTTGAACTCGGTACTGTACCGCTGCCTCTACCACGGCATGATGGCTGCTGGGGACCCCGTGCTGGAGGTCGAATTGACAAGGAAGAACCAGATGCAGATCCGGCTGGCTGAGCAATACCACCATCTCTCCTACTAGGACAATCCCGTATCATATGGCCAGGTTGTCAGCAAAAGTGACATGCATCGGAACCTTGACGGCACGGTCCAGGATGGCCCTTGCCGCACTGATCACAACAAGGCATTGAGGACCTCGTCTGACTGGTATCCCTGTGATGTGGCGAGCCTGACGCCTGCGAACCCTGACCGGAACCCAAATAAATAGACCGACCATATCGAGGCCTCTGCAACTGTGGAGGGGCACTAGTTCCAGACGGTGCCCAACTCCTCGAAGGCTAGGGCCTGACACTACCTCTGAAGTCACCAAAGCTTCCTACAAACCTCGATCTCTTGTGTTGGTCCCTATCCGCTCTTTGTTGACGCTTACGATCCTCTAGTGTCTGGGCATAAGCCTGGATACGAGAGATATCCATACGCTCTATCAAGGACGCTGTTGTACACTCATTTATCAAATGGGGTCCCAATCTGTTCACGAACAGATGGACCCTATCACCCATCTCAGCTACCATATGGGGAGCGTACCTTGCCAAAGAGTCAAACTGCATGTTATACTCTCGTACACTCATATTACCTTGCTTGAAGTTCAAGAATTTGTCAGCTTTGGCTCGCCGTACCTCAACCGGTAAATAGTGGTGAAGAAACGCCTCAAAAAATTCGTCCCACACCGGTGGAGGAGCATTTGGACCTCTGGATCTTTCCCAACTATCATGCCAAAAGACTCCCAAGTCCCGTAACCGATAAGAAGCTAGTTCTACTGCCTCTGTATCACTGGCATGCATAACCCGTAGTGTGCGGTGTATCTGGTCAATAAAAGCCTGCGGGTCCTCCTTAACTCGGTAAATACTGGAGGATCAAGATTAACAAAATCTCGAACTCTCGTACTAACCGGTCCATCCATAGCATCGGTGTTTTGCCTCTGAGCTTGAGAAGCTACCAAGCTAGTCACGCAGTCATCAAATCCCGGTCTGTAGCACCAGAAGAAGGGACTGGAGATGCTGGGCGGTTCCTAATATTCTCTGGGGAAGGAGGAGTAGATGAGGTCCGAGATGGCATCTCACTTTGAGGCTCACTTTGGCCTCCCCTATCTTGGGGCACCTGACTGGTACCCTCTCCGGTATTTGTATCGAGCCGTCTACTATTTGTTTGCTTCCTAGCCGAAGGCATCGCTGTATGTAACAAGATGAACGTTAGAAATGAATGCTTACAATTCAGCTTTATGCACGATCTAGATTTAGAAAGAAGGTAACATTCCTAAATGTCAAGTAGCCTTCTGATTATGAAATGTGGCGCGCTACACACCCATAATTAAGACTCTACTAGACACGACTCATAGACAATCCCTAGGACACGACCTTGCTCTGATACCAATTCTGTCACGACCCAACTGGAGGGTCGCGACACGTCACCGGACCTTGCTCTCAGAGTGCCGGCGTACCCCTCATATCTGCTATCTTACTTTCTTTATTATCCATACGGCTTGTCATACGCATGAAAATTCGAACAACAGCATAATGGACTGAAACATCATACCATGGCATAAACATACGTATATACATAATGTGCCAACAAGGCTACAATACAAAACTATACAACATAATACGTTTTCCGACGAGGCAATACAACTGTACCTGAGTCAACCCAACACTTGTCTATACATACACTGACACTTGTCTACGAGCCTCTATAAGAACATACATTATGCAACCTATGTCGGAACAGGGTCCCGACAAACCCAAAATGCCTATACAAGATGCATACCAAGGTTGTAGCAAGTCTGAAAGATGAATCTTGCTAATGTCTGCTGAACTGGATAGCCTACCGCGGAGGGGGAGCTCCGTCAATCAGTCTATCAGGACCTGCAGCACGACATGCAGCCTCCACAAATAAAGGACGTCAGTACGAATAATATACTGAGTATGTAAGACATGAAACATAATATATAAGCAATAATATAAGAATCAGGATAAGAAACATACAACAGGTATCATCAGAATGCCTCTGAGGGCGACTTACCATGTCATGCCTGACGTGCATATGTATATATTCTTTTGAAATCATCATATACATATCTACGCCTCTGTGGGCCTCATCATCATCATCATCCTCATCATACCCAACTGATCAGTGGTTGCACATTAAGTGCCATCGCCCGGCCGATTGTAATGCGGCTCGGTGTTTACATATATATATGCACAATAGGTTCCATCGCCCGGCCGACTATAGCGCGACGCGGTGTAGTAGAATAGATAATGCATGCTATGCTCATATGACTCATTCTATTATGAAGACGTAAGGTCAAGGAAAATAATAACACATCAGTCCTCCCATAGAGGGGAAACAACATAAGCATCCCTAACTTCTAAGAATAGAGTATTCTTTTGGGGCTCGTTCATTGCATTGTACTCAATAGGAGTCGCGCAAAAGAAAGAACGGTATAGTCTTACATACCTGGTATATACTTCACCAGTTCTCAAGCTACGCAATGGCTATGATTCCTTAGTCTACAATTAAAGAACAATTCCATCGTTACTCATTTAGCGTCGTAGCTATCATTCAATACAGTCCCTTAATTTTGTATGGTGCCTCTTCACACCCTTCCTCCTCTAAACCTTACCAAACATAGATATAACACATGCAACTCATTTACGACCCATAATACCCATGACTTATTCCGTTTAGCAGTATTTATCTTGATTTCATGGTTTCCAATCACCCTCCCATGAGTCCTTACAGGCATGCAACAACATATCATGAATGCCCAAGGGAAAATTGCTTGAAAGGGAGTAATAACTTACCTTGCATGTGAATTATCTAGCCTTTTTCCTTCGATTCCTCAAATTCTAAGTCTTGCCCTTAATTTGGGTTTGTAGGAGGAGGAAACTCAGCTAGGGTTTCTCTTTAGTTCTTCAATTTCTTGATTCCTTCTTCAATTAGGGCTTGGAAGAGGAAGAAATTGATTGTGTTGGTGTGGGATTATGAGAAAGAGTCGTCGGGGTCTTCTTTCTGTGTTTGAGCCTCAGAAAAATGAGAAAGAATTGGGTTGGACCCCTTTTATAGGTCTGTCAATAAGTGACACACGTGTCTGGTGTTTTTCAGGTTTGCGATCGCATTTCAGCCGCAAACATGACATGCGGTTCGCATTCTGGCCGCAAATCTCAACCTAGAATTCTATTGCATTATGCGACGTAGAAGGGCCAGATTTGCGGTTTGCATTTTCAACAACGCGACCGCATTCTGGTCGCATTTCTGACGCATTCAGCCCAGAATTCTGTTCCATTCTGCGATGGAAGATGTCACATTTGCGGTCCGCATTTGCATTATGCGGTCCGCATACTGGCCGCATTTTCGACACAATTTCAGCCCATAAATCCGTCTCAGTTTGCGATCTTGGTGTTGTATATGCGGTCCGCATTTGTGCTTTGCGGTCGCATATCCAACTATGCGACACCTTTGCCCTTTTTCTTAGCTTTTGAACTATGTTCCGGGTTCTTAGGCTCTTATGTGTGAACTATCTTACGGCGTATTTTAACGTACGATTTTACGGGTCGTAACAGAAGGAAACATGAAGAAGCACTGAACCAACAATCCAAACACCCTACGGACCTCCAATCGAAACATGAAGAAAATGGTCCGTAGCCCAGCTGAAATACGTCCGAGGCCCCCTAGACCCAATCCAAATACACCAACAAGTCCTAAAATAGAATACGAACTTACTCGAAGCCGCAAATCACATTAAACAACACTAAAACCACGAATATCACCCCAATTCAAGCCTAAAGAAACTAATGAACTTCCAACTTCTAAAGCTCATGCCGATCCATATCAAATCAACTTCGAATGACTTATAATCTTGAAAGCAAGTCCCAAATGACACAACAGACCTATTCCAACACTCGAAACAAAAATTTGAACCCGATATCAGCTCCTCGGTCAAACCTATCAACCTTCCAAATCTTCAAATTTCCAACTTTAGCCAATTCATGCCAAAACACCCTACGGACCTCCAAATTCACCTCCAGACATACGCCTAAGTCCAAAATTCCCATATGAAGCATTAGGAACCATTAAAACACCATTATAAAGTCTTTTACAAGAAAGTCAAACTCCGGTAAATTCTTCCAACTTAAGCTTTCAACCTTGGGACTAAGTGTCCCAATTCATTCTGAAATATCCCCGAACCCAAACCAACCACCCCGGCAAGTCACACACCTACAAATGAACATAGAAGAGGCAATAAATAGGGGAACATGGTTACAATTCATGAAACGACCGGCCGAGTCGTTACATTCTCCCCCTCTTAAACAAATGGTCGTCCTCGAACGGATTTAGAATCATAACTGGAGTATCAAATAGGCGTGGATATCTACTATGTATCTCCCTTTTGGTCTCCTAAGTAGCCTCCTCGACCGGCTGGCCTCTCCAATGAGCTTTCACTGATGCTATATTCTTGGACCTCAACTTTTGAACCTGTCGGTCCAAAATAGCCACTGACTCCACATCATAAGTCAGATCCCCATCTAGCTGTGCTGTGCTGAAGCCCAAAATATGTGACGGATCACCATAATACGTCCGGAGCGTAAAAAACATGAAACACTAGGTGAACACTTGATAGATTAGGTGGCAACGCAAGTCTGTATGACACCTCTCCCACTCTCTCAAGCACCTCAAAAAGGCCAATATGTCGCTGGCTTAACTTGCTCTTCTTCCCGAACCTCATCACACCCTTAATGGGTGAAACTCTGAGCAAAACCTTCTCACCCATCATATATGCAACATCACGAACCTTCCTATTAGCATAACTCTTCTCCCTGGACTGTGCTGTACGAAACCGCTCCTGGACCACCTTCACTTTCTCCCATGCATCACAGACTAAATCAGTGCCCAACAACCTAGCCTCCCTGGGCTCAAACCAACAAATCGGAGAACGATTTCTCCTCCCATATAAGGCCTCATAAGGAGCCATCTGGATACTCGACTGGAAGTTGTTTTTTAGGCGAACTCTGCTAATGGAAGAAACTGACCTCTTGAAACTCAAAATTCAATGACACATGCATGTAACATGTCCTCTAGTATCTGAATAGTGCACTAAGACTGCCCGTCCATCTGAGGAGAGAATGCTATACTCAACTCAACCCGTGTGCCCAACTCTCGCTGCACCGCTCTCCAAAACTGAGATGTGAACTGAGTGCCTCGATCTGAGATAATAGACACAGTCACACCATGAAGGCGAAAAATCTCATGAATGAAAATCTGAGCCTGCCACTCTGAAGAATAGGTAGTCATTACTAGAATGAAGTGGGCGGACTTAGTCAATTATTCAAAAATAACCCATACTGCGTCAAATTTCTTCAAGGTCCGTGGTTATCCTACCACAAAATCCATAGTTATGCGCTCCCACTTCCACTACGGTATCTCAAATCTCTGAATCAACCCTCCCGACTTATGCTGTTCATACTTAACCTGTTGATAGTTCAAACTTCCAGAGACATAAGCAACAATATCCAACTTCATTCTCCACCACCAATAGTGTAGTTTCAAGTCATGGTACATCTTCGTGACACCTGGCTGAATGGAATAGCGCGAGCTGTAAGCATCCTCAAGATCCAAATTTCTCATCCCCTAAACATTTGGAACACACATTCGGCCTTGAAGCTGCATAACACTATCATCACCAATCACAACCTCCTTAGCACCACCCTGCTGCACCGTATCCTTCAACACTAACAAGTGAGGATCATTAAACTAGCGATCCTTGATACGCTCCAACAACGATCACCGCACCACAACACAAGCAAGAACACAGCTCAGCTCTAAAATATCGAATCTCACATATGGATTAGAGAAAACCTGAACATCTATGGCTAGTGGCCTCTCCGCTACCAGTAAATATGCCAAATTGCCCATACTCTCACCCTTCCTACTCAATGCATCGACCACCACATTAGCCTTCCCTGGAGGATATAGTATGGTGATATCATAATCTTTCAGCAACACTAACCATCTCTGCTGCCACAAATTAAGGTCCTTCTGCTTGAACGTATGCTGGTGATTCCGATGGTCAGCATATACCTCACATGGAATGTCGTATAGATAGTTCCTCCAAATCTTCAACGCCTGAACAATGGCTGCCAACAATAGATCATGCATAGGGTAATTTTTCTCATGAACCTTCAACTACCGAGACGTATAGGCAATCACCCTACCGTCCTGCATCAACACCATGCCAACTCTAATACGCTATGCATCACAATACACTATGTAAGATCCCGAAATTATAGGCAATACTAACACTGGGGCGGTAGTCAATGCAGTCTTGAGCTTCTAAAAGCTCATCTCACACTCGTCGGACCATCTGAAAGGAGCACCCTTCTAGGTCAATCTAGTCAATGGTGCAGCAATGGACGAGAAACCCTCTATAAAACGGCGATAATAACCTGCCAAACCTAAGAAGCTCTGAATCTATGTAGCTGAAGATGGTCTAGGCCAACTCTTAACTGCCTCAATCTTCTTCAGATCCACCTTGATCCCCTTACTAAACCCCACATGGCCCTAGAATGCCACTAAATCAAGCCAGAACTCACACTTGAATAATTTAGCATATAGCTTCTGTACAATCCTCAGATGCTGCTCATGATCCTCATGGCTACGTGAGTACATCAATATATCATCAATGAATACTATGGAGAAAGAATCAAAATACAGCTGGAACACTCTGTTCATCAGGTGCACAAAGACTGCTAGGGCATTGGTCAGCCCAAATGACCTCACAAGAAATTCATAGAGACCATGTCGGGTCTTGAATGCCGTCTTCAGAATATCTGAATCACAGATCTTCAACTGATGATACCCCAACCTCAAATAAATCTTCAAGAACACTCTAGCATCCTGAAGCTGATCAAATAAGTCACAAATGCATGGTAGTGGGTACTTGTTCTTAATTGTAACTTTTCCAGCTGCATGTAGTCAATATACATCCTCATAGTACCATCCTTATTCTTCACAAATAGAATCAGTGCACCCCAAAGCGACACACTAGGCCTGATGAAGCCCTTATCAAGCAACTCCTGAAGCTGTTCCTTTAACTCCTTCAACTTCGCTGTCGGGTGGCATGCCCGACAGGTCTGCAAGAATCACATCTGGGAAGTGTCTTACTACCGAAATTAATTCAATACTAGGAGCATCTTGTCGCGACCCAACCTCGGGGCCCGCGACCGGGCACCGAACCCTGCTTGCAGAGTACCGGCGAACCCTGTACATGACTACCCTTATTATTCATAAGGTGCACATACTTGTCAACACGGCAATAACGACATTATGCCCGCCAACTATATTGACATTACCTGTCACAACGATAATTCATAACATAAACATACATTCATCCACAACATAACCCACTGGGCTATATACAAAACCATATACACAATACATATGATGCCAACTAGGCAGCATGAATACACATAGCCCAATTCCTATTTATACATACACTGACAACTTGTCTAATGAGCCTCTATGGAATTTATACAAAACACTTAGTCGGACAGGACCCCGACATGCCCAAAATATCTATACATCAAAACATACCCAAGTATAGCAAGTCCGAAAGATGAACCTTGCTATTTCTGCTGGACTGATATGGTAGCCTACTGTGGAGGAGGAGCTTCACCTGTCAATCTATTTGGACCTGCAGCACGATATGCAGCGTCCACAAACAAAGGACGTCAGTACGAAATATGTACTGAGTATGTAAGACAGGAATATAACTGAAAGCAATAGCATAAGCAATATAATGAAAGCAACAGCTCATAACACTGGAATTTACCTCTGAGGGTGGCATACCTTTAACATGATCATTATGGAATTCACTTCCATCATTTCAGAGAATTAAGACATACTTTATTCTACATGTTCATTATATCAAAACATCAAGTATTCATCTCTTTAGCTCACTGCTTTACTAAGGGTTCCTTACCTTTAGGCATATCGTTCAATTACATTCATCACACATACGTCCTTATAGGACCACAATCAATACATATGCCTCCATGGGCTCATAATCATAATCACCATTACCATTATCGTCATCACATACAATCACACATATATATATATGCCTCCTCGGGCTCACAATTATATCATAACTATATTCATGATCTTAACCTTACCCGGCCATATCAAGCTCGGTCATAATAGTATATGCCTCTTTGGGCTCGTACTTATTGCTACCATTATTACTATTATCACATACCCGACTAAGCGGTGTTTATACGTCATCATTGCCCGGCCGAATTCATTATGGCTCGGTGTGTCGTCATTAGCCCGGCCAATTCATTATGGCTCGGTGTATCGTCATTAGCCCGGCCAATTCATTATGGCTCGGTGTATCGTCATTAGCCCGGCCATTTCATTATGGCTCGGTGTATCGTCATTAGCCCGGCCAATTCATTATGGCTCGTTGTATCGTCATTAGCCCGGCCAATTCATTATGGCTCGGTGTACGTTCTTTATATGATCTCGTATATATATATTGCACCTTAAGTGCCCAACAGACACTGCGTAGGCAGTTCATTCAATTATTTCTTCCTAGATGTGATCATACACATTCAATCACATTAGATGTGATCACACACATTCAATCACATTAGATGTGATCATACACATTCAATC
>MCJB01050365.1:29908-39939 GCA_002018475.1 Nicotiana obtusifolia
CGAACTCCTAAAGGGCTAGGGAAAGGGGATTGGTCTTCTCCAAACTAAAGTAGGAAAGCTTCAAAAACTTCCTCCTTCCACTAATTGCAAAATTCTTTCTTAATTTCACTACTTCTAATTAGTAATTCTTAGGTAATTTCCCTACTTAAGTAATTACTAATCTTTGAGCTTGTAGGACCTCGTGCTAAAACTCAGAATTTCCACTTTCGTAGATAATTCTTGGCTTCTTGTGCTCACTTAAAAAGCTGTCCGCCTATCGAGTCACATAACTTCACTCATCCCGAAGAAAACTATTGATCTTGTGAACTTGAAAGGTCGCTAAGGAACTTGGTCAATTAGAGGAAGCCAATTTGAAGACAAGTGCGAAATCCTACCTGAAAATTTGAGTGAACCCGAGAGTCATTCAAAAAAGTGAGAGAGAGTATTTTTAACTAACCTTAACACATTCTCTAGTCTTGTTTCTTTTGCAGGTACATGGCTACGGAAGGAGAAAAGGTTGTGACTGACATTACTTTGGCCGACCTCTTGGCCGAAGTAAGGGCACTTAGCGCCCTGAATGGAGAACATAGAAAGATCCTCTAGCAATCAGAAGCACGCAGGAGAAGGAACTAGTGACGGTTCCACCATTAGACCCGAGCAGTTCGTGGAGTTAGCTCGCCAAAACAAGCAGAGGGACGGAGGTTCTCAAAATGTCAGGTCCATGAGGATTCCCTGGGGTGTCATACCACCATTAATGCCAGCCCGGAGAAACATAGCACCAGTAGGGGATATGAGAGCAGCCCGGGAGGATGATCAACCCGAGTTCGACTAATTTGAAGATGATGGTTTGGGGCCACGGAATCCGAAAGTAGGACAGAGGAATGGAGGCCGAGACTACGTGGGAAGACGTGGTTATGATCATGGTCCGAGAGGGAGGATTAGAGGTTTTGGTGGAAGGAACTTAGAGTATGACTTTGATGAGCATGTTGAGCATTATGAGGACTTCCAACCAATCTTACAAAACCGAGGGGGCCGAGATCATGTCGAGACAGTAGGTTGAACAACGTCAAGGTTATTATCCCTGCTTTCAAAGGAACTAGTGATCCTGACCGATTTTTAGAATGGAAGCGTCCAGTTGAGCTGATATTTGAAATTAATGATATGTCTGAGGAGAAGAAGGCTACATATGCCGTTGCTGCATTCGAGTCCTATGCTTCGACTTGGTGGGAGGCTGAGAAAAGATCAAGAGTTAGACATAACCAACTGGCACGCATAACATGGATGGAATTGAAGCAAATAATGACTCGTAAATATGTGAACCCACGGCACAAGCAAGAACAGTTACGGAAGTTGTATGATTTGAAACAAGGATTAAAGTTCGTGGAAGAATACTATGATGACTTTGAGAGGATTCGTCTATCACTTGACATGGAAGACAAAGAAGAAGAAGAAGAGGCTACTATCCGATTCAAGAATGGGTTGAATAATGATATCTCCAATCAGTTGAGGCTACATGTGTTCATTGCTCTTCATGATGGTTCTTAGCTGCCATTGAAGCCGAAAATATGATTAAAGAAAGCCGGGTAGCTCGATATAGAGGGTGTTTCGATTCCGCTGAACACTAGGGAAGCAAGCCAAACCCGAGAGCCTACAGCAAGCCAAAATCGAGAGCCTAAGAAGCTAGCCCAAGCTACGGCACCTGGGGTTGAACCTAAGGGGTCCGGAGGTAATTCTAAGACTCAACTCAATTCTCCTAGCGCATCTTCTTTTCAGTGTCACAAATGCAAAGGCTATAGGCATTTCGCTAAGGATTGTCCAATACGGAGGACCATGTTAATTCTTGATGATGGAACTGTGTGTGAAGAAGAATGTGAAGAAGAGATTGAGGATGATAAGGGGGCAGAATTGGTTGAGTGTGACGAGGAAGAGTTAGAAGAAGAGGGTGTGAATATGTTCTTAGTGGTACGTAGGAACTTGAGCACTATGAACGTACAGGAGGAAGGAGATATGCAGCGTGAGAACTTGTTTCATGCTAGATGTAGGGTGACAGGAAAGGTGTGCTCGATGATAATAGATTCCGGAAGTTGCGGTAATGCAGTAAGCCACACGTTAGTGACTCAACTTAGTATACCTACGAGGAAACATCCCATCCTTATCGATTGTAGCGGGTTGAGTGAATGTGGTGAATTAAAGGTAATAAAGCAGGCACTCATTAAGTTGAAGCTAGGAGTTTATCAGGATGAAATCTTGTGCGATGTGGTGCCTATGCAGGCGTGCCATTTACTATTGGGCAGGCCTTGCCAGTTTGATAGATGTGTTGATCATGATGGAAGGGCCAACACTATACGGTCAAGCTGGAGGGCAAGAGCTGTGTACTTAAGCCCTTGACACCTAAACAAGTTAGTAATGATTACAAACGCATGCGACAGCCGAAAGAGACGGCTAAAGCTAAGGGTGTTTGTCTAGTTCATAAGGGTGTTTTCTTGAGTTCTAATGATGAAGTTTCTACTAACGTTCACCTCTTGCCTAGTGTTGTTGATGATATTTTACAGGAATATGTGAACATGCCGTGAGGAGATGGTTCATTCCAAGTGTTGCCGAAGATCAATAACAACGCCTATGTTATAGACCTGCCAGGTAGTGCCGCTTTGAAAGATTAAGATGGTTCGATTTCAAGGACGAAATCTTCTCAAGAAGGGGAGAATGATGCAAGCTAACCTGATCAAGCTACGTTCATGCCATCAATGTCGGATAAGACAAGAAAAGGCATTGGTTAGCCTTGGAGAAGAGCCAAGCGTCCATAAATCTTACTATGGACGAATCTTGTGTTGAAGATGTACATTTGTATTTATGTTGCATTATTGTGTAGTTATTGAAGATATTAATTCTTACTTGTTTGGTCCTGTGTGACTATTTCTTAAACTTAGCCAAATTGTGGCCTTTTTGTTAATTAGTTGTTTCCTAGTTGATTTAGGTTATTAGTTATTCTTTTCCTATTTGAGTTAGGTAAAGAGTCATCCTATATAAGCTTAAACACTTCATTATTTTGACACCTTTTGACATTATTTTCAATCAAAAAACGGCAGCAACATTGCTCCCAAAAATCGTGTGAACTAACTTGTCCAATTTTGGTGTGATTCAAAATTGAATTTGTTCCTTTGTTTGATCGAATAGTTTGCAAGACCATCATTGTCTATAGGGTTGTTCGTATAGTATAGGTACTCCGTGACTTCATCAAGAAGGTAAGTTGACTAGTTCCTACTTGTTGTCTTGATAGTTCATTCAGCGTCTTGCTTCTATCTTTTATTTTCTTGTTTTCGCTTTTTATATTGCATCACAAACCAACCATCCCAGCAAGTCACATAACCACTATTCAACATAGAAGATTCAATAAATAGGAGAACGAGGCTATAATACAAGAAACTACTTGTAGGGTCGTTACATTTTCGAGGTGCGGATAACATATCTCCGCTCCCGATAAAACTTTACTAAAATAATAAATAGGAAATTGCATACCTTACTCTTCTTGGATTAGCACTGCACTCACCGCAACCTTCGAAACTGCCAAGTAAATTAACAACTGCTCTCCTTCCTTTGATTTTGACAACAACGGAGGGCTAGAAAAGTACCTCTTTAGGTCTTTCAACGCCTGATGCCACTCTAGAGTCCACGAAAAATCACTCTTGTTTTTCCAGAGTGAAAAGAAATGATGGCACTTTTTCGAAGACCCAAAATGAACTTACTAAGTGCCGCCAACCGGTCAGTCAATCTCTGGACTTCCTTCACACTTGTCAATTGGTCAGCGATATCTTCTATGGCCTTGATCTTTTTGAGATTCACTCAATTCTTTGTTGTGAAACAAAAAAAACCAAGAAACTTCCCGTAACCAACCCTAAAAGTGCATCTTTCAGGATCAAGCTTCATGTTGTATTTCCTTAAACAATCAAATGTCTCTTGTAGATGAGCCAAATTATCTCCTGCATTAATAGACTTAACCAACATATCTTCAATATAAACCTCCATAGTTTTACAAATTTGCTTTTCAATCATTTTATTAACAAGCCTTTGCTAAGTGGATTTGGCATTCTTAAGCTCTAAAGGTATCACATTAAAGCAGTATGTGCAAATTTTTTTGATAAACAAGGTTTTTTCTCGATCTTCTGGGTGCATCCTAATTTGATTATACTCAGAATACGCATCAAGAAAGCTCGTTAACGCTTGCCCGGCCGTAGCATCAATCATGTGGTCAATGTTTGGCAAAGTCCTTAGGGTATGTCTTATTCAAATCTTTATAATCCACACACATTCTATATTTATTATTCTTTTTATGAATAATCAATATGTTAGCTAACCAATCGAGGTAATTTACCTCTCGAATTGCACCTATATTCAATAATCGGGTTACCTCTCTTTAACAAACCTGTTTCTGAACTCTGCTATCGGTCGTTTCTTCTACATTATTAGAGGGAAGTTAGGGTCCAAATTTAGCTTGTGGACAGCCACTTCCAATAGAATAACTGTCACATCAGAATGAGATCATGCAAAACAATTGAACTTAGCCTTAACAAAATCAATAATTTTAAGTCTTAGTTTGAGGCTAAACCCCGTTCCCAAGTAGAACTTTCTTTCTAAGAAATTTGTGAAAGTCAACTTGTTTGAGCTCCTCTATGATCAATTTGGTTGCATTCGTTTCCTCTACTACCTTAAAAGACCTCGGTGCCTGATAGAAATCTGATGACTCCTCTTCTCTGTTATCTTCAATCGGGATGGAAGAGGGCATTAACTCCTGTAGTTGCTATGTACTTTCTCCTTTTGCTTTGCTGCTGACCAAGGTAACTACATTCATTACTCTTGCAGCTGGTTGATCTCCTCTAATCTGTTTGATCCCTTCCGGTGTGATGAACTTCATCTTGCATAAGCTTCCTTTCATGAATCCATGGCCTTCCAAGGATCACATTGTATCCCATGTCGTCATCTACGACTTCAAACAAAGTGGTCTTTGTTACGCCTTCAGCATGTGTAGGCAGCAAAATCTCTCTCCGGGTCGTTACAGTTGCTAGGTTTAACCCGGTCAGAAGCTTTGTTGCCAGAACTATATTTTTGGTTAACTTTGCTTGTTCCAAAATTCTCCACTAAAAGATATTGGCTGAACTACCTAGATCAACCAACAAACGTTTCATTTTAAAATCTAAGACATTAAGCGATATTACCAAAGCATTGTTGTGTGGTAAAAGAAGGCCATCCCCACCCTCTTTCGTGAAGGTGATTTCATCATCTTGTGATGCTTCTCGGATCCTCTTGCTTTACCGATATCTTTGTCTTTTTTGTTGCTGAAAATTTCACCCCAACTTCGTCACCATCAAAGATCATGCTTACGGTTAAGCGAGGTGAACCTGCAGTCGGTTTGGCTGGTTCTCGTAATGTTTCTAATAGCTGACACCAAATTCACTAAACTGATGTTAAGAGTTGTAGTTGGATAATCGGGGCTATGCTAAATCTCGGGATTCCGATGGTTCCTTCTCTTGTAAAGCTCTACTATTCTAACCACAATCTGCTCTTCTATCGGCACCAAACCTGACTGATGAGTGAAATCCTTTATTTTCACGCCCATCAACCCTTTGGTAAGGCTGAAAGCGACTCCTAGAAGACCTCCGATCTGCATCGAAATCAGTTTTGAACTTCCCCTGATTCATCACGATTACGTCCTTTGGAAGACATCGAAGAACTCAATTGATCATCTTCTATTCTAATTTTTGACTCATAACGGTTGTGGATATCTGCCCATGTGGTTGCCTCAAATTCCAACAGATTTTCCTTCTGTTTTTCGGAGGCATATGAACTTAATGGAGTGAAACCTTTGGTGGACGCTTCATCTGTCCACTCGCCTGGTACTGCCGGAAACATCATCCTCTCCTTCTTAAATTGGATCACGAATTCTCGCAATAGTTCAGACTCTCCTTGAGCGATTTTGAATATGCCCTCTTTTATAGCTTGGACTTTTCTTGCCCTAGCATGAGCTTTGATGAAAGAATCTATGAGCATTTCAGAAAATTAACGGAATGTTTAGGTAAAAGAGAATACCAAGTTAAAGCACCCTTCATTAGGGTTTCTCTCAATTTCTTTAATAAAACAAATTCGATCTTGTCGGAGCCAAGTAATTTTCCTTTGCAACCATAGTGTAAGTTGTGATATTCTCTTGTGGATCCTAAGTCCCATCACACTTCGGGATATCAGGCATCTTAAATACTTGTGGACTTAATTATGGGGCTGCACTTGGTTTGAATGGCAATTGAGTATACTTCTTCCAATCTGGTCCCTTTAACACTGGTAGTGCTACCGAGATCTGATCCATCTGAACATGAAATTCCATAGCATTTTGGTCCATTCGTTCATTCATTTCCCTCATGAATCTCATGAGCTCAATTTTGAATGAATCATTAGCATTATTGTTATTCTCGGATCTATTACCTGCTCCACCTGCCTCATTTCAATTAACACCGAACTCCTCCCTCAAAGAAACATCACCAGTTCTTTGCACTGCTTGATTTGCAGGAACGCTGGGAGGAACTCAAATCCCTCCATTGGACTTATTGAAAGCAATGGAAAGTGCCTGCTTCAACTCCGTCATTGCACGGTCTTGTCTTGTGAGATGCTTCATAATTTCCCTTTGTTGCTCCCTCAGAATTTTAACCATTTCAACAACATATTCATCATTTGCATCATCCAGAGTTGGACTTCTCACATGCCGAGGATTTTATTCTTCGCCAACAGGGTTTTTTTTATCTGCTTCGTTGCGAGTTTCATTAGTTGAATTATCACGTTGGAAGACATCCTCACGCTCGTTGTTTGTTCCAACATTGTAAGTGTTGTTGACATCAGTAGTTGCCATATCTCAATTTTCATTTACTAGAGAAAAGAATCAAACTGTGCTAGTAACAGATAAATAGATCAAAGTAATTACACAATAATCTATGCCCATCGTGGGCGCCAAATTATTTATCCGTAAAATAGTACAGTTGAATTTGTAACGTTGTTTTTAGACACGTGAATTAATTTTATCAAAGAATATAAAATAAATAAGAACAAAAATAATATTATCAAAATAACTTAAACTAAATACAAGCCTGGCTATGGACTTAGCTTCTCCAAAAGCAGTAATAAGAGCAATATTAAGAACAAACGAGAAAGAATAGTTTTATAGAATAAGAGCAGATTTTAGCTTTTGTGTACAAATAATTTTTCATGTCCACTAATGAATATGAATTCTCCTATTTATGACCATACTAAGTGAGGCAATATCCCTAAATCAAGCATTTCTTTAATGTGAATAAAACCAGTCTTGATGGCTGCATAACGGTTGAGTATTAATACAAAGATTATATTTGTAATCACTGCTCATTGAATGCTATTTTTTTCGACCGATGTCTTCCTTTCATATCTTCATTCTCGGTTCCAATGCCTTCGGAGCTTATTCAGCACCGGTCACATGTTTGTGTCCGGTGCCAACTATTTGCTGACTCATATCTTACCTGTCTTTAGTTCCACGTATCATCTCATCGTTCATCCATCTGTCGCTAATCGATTTTACTCCGTACACGAAATATTATGTGGATCTCTATTAATGTATGTGGTCTATAATGGACATCCTATCCCTGCTATTAATAGTTTCGTGTATCCTACCAATAGAGGGTAAAAAAGCATTTCTCGACTTAATTTTGACCCTGTACTTAAATAGCCCTTTGTTTTAGTTAGAGGAACATAAACAAGAGATTGACCTCTCTCGGACCAATTGTTCCATATTAAATACCATTGTTGTCACCTACAGGAATCTTTCACAATGAAATTGATGTTGTAAAAAGTGAGAAAGAAAGTCTATATGTATAGCTGAAGTCGTTTAGATATTGGACGACATCATATTGAATTTGTAAATTTGTAAATTTGTTTGGGCATAAATTTCACTGGGAAGAAAAGTTAAAATTTTGTAATTGAAAACTACTAATTCATACGAAATATTGTCAAATTAATTTTTTCAAATATCAAGTTGGAGATGGAGTTGGAACAATGGCATATTCTAAGCCACACATTAATTTGCACATATTGTTTCATATACTTTAAATAACGTGCATGTTCACTATCATCTACGCGGTCCGCTTCAATCTTCTCATCACTATTCATTGTTGTTATAGAACTATTGAAAATTATCCCAGGGAGTAAAATCAAGCAAGATAACTACGAAAATTACGGAAAGATCGAGAAGGCAAGGCACTTCCAAAAAGCTATTTTTAGGATAGTAATTTTCCTCATATGATATAAATGGTTAACATTAAAGTATATCTCCAAGATACAATGCCTGTTCTAAAAATCAAAATTGCACGCTTTAATTTCTTCTTCTACTACAAAAGCTTAACTCAATAAGAACATGAATACTGTTGAGAGTGAAGAACTCTTTTTGATGAAAAGTTGCAAAAGGATGAATAACGCTTATTTACGTTATTGGATGCAAAGCTTTTAATTAGATAAGGAAATGACTGAAATCAATAGCTAGAATAACAATGTGACGACCCAACCGATCATTTTGGGCATTTGCATCCCTTTCAGCTATTTGAAGTTTTGAGTAGCTTTATATGATGTATTATGACTTGCGCGAATCGTTAGTTTTGGTTGTCAGGTGATTCAAGATTGATTTGGAAAAATGAATCTCATGTTAGAAGCTCTAAGTTGGTAGAGTTGACCAAGTTTGACTTTCATGTGTTTGATCTCGGATTGGAGTTTTGATTATTTCGTTAGGTCCGGATGGTGATTTTGGACTTGGGCGTATGCTCGGATTTGTATTTGGATGTTTCTTGAAGGTTTTGGCATTAATTGGCAAAAGTTGGCAATTTGAAGGTTTGGGAAGTTCATAGGTTTGATCAGGAGTTGACTTTGATGATATCGGGTTTGGAATTGAAATAGCTTTGTTATCATTTGGGACTTGTGTACAAAATTTGAGGTCATTCCAAGTTGATTTGATATGATTCGGCACGAGTTTTGGAAGTTTAATGTTCAAAAATTCATTAAATTTGATTTGAGGTGCGATTCATTGTTTTGATGTTGTTATGCGTGATTTTCGGCCTCGAGTAGGTCCGTATTATGTTTTGGGATTTGCTAGCATGTTTTGAACCGGGTCCCGAAAGGCTCGGGTGAGTTGCTGGTTTCTGCTATTTGCTGATGTCTCTGTTGTTCTTCATGTTCGCGAAAAGATGGCCATGATCGCGTAGTTGTATAGGGAACTTGGGGATTTTCTTTTTTTTTTTTGATTTAAATAGGTAGTTTATTGAGATAATTAGCAAAAATTTACACAGGAGGGGGACATAAACCTTACCTCGCCAAAAAAGTACATGTATCTAGTCTTTCTAAAGTATTTGAAGTTTATACAAAAAAGG
Organism: Nicotiana obtusifolia; assembly: GCA_002018475.1. NCBI lineage: Eukaryota > Viridiplantae > Streptophyta > Magnoliopsida > Solanales > Solanaceae > Nicotiana > Nicotiana obtusifolia. The sequence goes on from MCJB01050365.1 coordinate 39,310, forward strand.
TGAATCAGAGATTCTGAATTATCTATGCTCAAGAAGTTGGTTCTCTGATCTTTTGTCTGCTGAGCTGGGTCCATTCTGAGGTACTTCCGTGTGTAAATTATACTAGTCTTTTGTGTGATGATGCTTTTATAGGTTGAGGGTGATTGGAGCAATTGTATTTGAATGAGCACCGGTGGTGCTAATACCACACAATACAATTGCGTCAATGACCTACCCCTATAATAAACATATCCATTTGATGTGAGTATGAATTCCAGGAGATGAATCGATGTATTGGTACGTTGCCTTCCTGTGAGATGTTCAGCAGTTCTAGTTCTTCTTTTTCTGGTTTTGCTGTTTTCTTTTGTCACTTTGCCTTGCTGGAAATTGAGGCTCTCAATTTCATTTTCTTTGTAGTCCTGCTTTGTGGTAGTGCTAATTGCTGGAGTAAGATAGGCAAGCTGTTGGTTGAGGTGTATTCTGCAGTGTGTAGTCTCCCTGGGAGCGTCATCAACTAATATATTCAAAAGAAACCTAGGCGTGACGGCAGAACTGTGACGTACGCGATTGCCAATGTAGGCAATCATCACAGGTCCTATCTTCAGAACATCGTTCCTGTTGCAGGCATTTAATGCGTGCATTTAATGCCTG
>MCJB01050365.1:39959-60957 GCA_002018475.1 Nicotiana obtusifolia
AACTAACAGTCTGCTGTGTCTCATTGCTTCCTTTGTTTCCCACTGGAAAAACAGAAGCAAGAAAATTAGCGCAGTGTGTAATGAGCAATATAGCAATGGAGAAGAAAAGATCAAAGGTGTGTTCTTTATTCTTCCCTGAGTAATTAGCTGTTCCAAGCTATCTTGCTGCTCGCTCTCTGTTATGCTTCCAGATGGGGTATTTAGATTCTCTGTTTTTGTGCTCCCATTAGGTGTTCTTGTGTCCGAGTGATTTGCAGCTGCTATGTACTTCTTGTTTGGTATTTGAGAGTTGCAACTTCTTGTTTTTTCCAGGAGGTTATTACATAGAAAAGGTGGCTGTTTTGGTTGTTGTTTTTCTGATTTTGTTGCTTTTGTTGGTTCCTGTGAGCTGCTGGGATGGATTCCATAGCAGGTGTCTTGCTGCCAATTTGTTCCGATGCATTTACAGTCCTGGTATCCCATTGTTGCCAAGGTTCTGATTGTTTCGATCCAAAGTTGTTTGTTCAGCAGCTCTGTTCCGATAATTTCATGTGTCCAGTGAGCATAATGAGTTGTATATCTCTTTGTTGCCTTTGTTTTTGGTGGCTGCTTGTAGCGAAGAGTCTTGTATTTGCTTTTTTCCATGTTGTTACTATGGTGCCCTGCAAAGAGATGAAAACAGGAGTTAAAGATATGACAATTTGCTTCTTTTTCTGTCCACTATTTATCATTTTGCTAGCTTTACGCGAAGATAAGGACATTGCGATTTGTCGTTGTTTAAAATTTGTTTTGAAATCCTATCCATTTGATTGAAGTGCCGCCATTCAAAGGGTCCTTCCTCTAAGGCAAGATTTGCAATATGGTCGGCCAGCTTGTTGCCTTCTCTAAATATGTGGGAGGTGTTTAGGGTAATCGCATCTTTCATAAGGAGGATTTCTTCAATTTGGTCAATTATGGACCAGGGGGGTTTCCAATTGCCATTAATAATATTGCCTAGAAGCATGGAGTCGGTTTGCAACCAGATTTGTCTGTAATCATGAGCTATGCAATATTTTAAAGCTTCCTTGATGGCCATAGCTTCTGCATCTGTGTTGGTTCCTTCATTTATTTCTTTGCCCATTGCATATATTAGATCACCTTTCATTCCTTAGACAATAGCCAATGGAACTTCTGCATCTGTGTTGGTTCCACGTTCGCGTAGAGTTGGGGCAAGTCTTCACGTTCGCAAATGAGGAAACGCGATCACGTACTGTGAGTTGGGTGTTGGAGCTGGAGGCCTTTTTCATCACGTTCACGTAGAGGGAGCCGTGTTCGTGAAGTTCTGTGTCAGTTGTGGGTCGCGTTCGCGTGGAATGAGCCGCGAACATGAAGAGTAATCCGAGGGTAGTGGAGTTTGTACTTCACGATCGCGATGCTGATTCCGCGATCGCGGAGAGTATTTCGGGTAAGTGTTTATAGGCACTTTATTTCGAAGGTTTCAGACATTTTATCATATTTTGAGTTGTGGAGCTCGGATTTGGGCGATTTTGGAGGTGATTTTCACCACATGGAGTGGAGTTAAGTGTTTTTTTACTCGATTTTGATTATATTTCATTAATCTATCTTTGTTTTTAGCATTTAATTGATGATTTCAAAAGAGAAATTGGGGATTTTTGTCTAAACATTCCTAAAGTAAAATTTTGAGTTTTGAACATCAATTCGGAGTCGGAATTGAGAGAAATTAGTATGGTTGGACCCGTAATTGAATTGGTTGTCAGATTTTGTGAGTTTTATCAGGTTTTGAGGTGCGGGCCCAAGTTTGACTTTTTGTTTGACTTTGAGTATTTGATTAAAGATTCGACCTTTATCATTTGGGTTTGCTTCCTATGGTATTATTTGATGGTTTGAGTTGCTTTTGGCTAGTTTCGAGCCGTTCAGAGGTGGATTTGAGCGGGATGGCGTTTCTAGTGTATCGAATTGGCTGGTTTGAGGTAAGTGTCTTGCCTAACATTCTTTAAAAGGTTTTTCTTACTAATTGATATTGTTTGTTACATGGGGGGGGGGGTAGGTGATGCATATATGAGGTGACGAGCGTATAAGCATGTACCAGGGTTAATCATGCCCGGGGGTAAATGATATGATTATTTGTGCCTTGTAGAATTATATGACCTTTTTATTTCATGTCTTACTTGACTTATAGATTACTAAGACTATGAAGTTAAATACGAGAAACCATGATTTAACTTATTATAATTTGATTACAATTTGATTGACTTTTGTGAAATTATTGAGGTGCTAAATTGGGTCGTCATTATACTTAAACACACATACATCGCTACAACCGCTATTCATGAGATATTTGATTCTATACTTGAGTTGAAGATCATTTTTGAGACTTGTTGAAATACTTGAACAATAAGATTCTTGAGGTATGTTGATTTGTTATTGGCTTGAAAGCTATAATTGATGTTCATTTGGAACATTCGCTTAATTACTCTCCTTGATGTTGTTATGCATGCTGCCTACCTTGCTTGTTATTGATATACATGTGCTTGGTGAGGAAGAGTGTAAAGCACGAAGAGTGATGTCGTGACATTTCATATACATTATCATATGAAGAAAAGTATAGAGCACGAAGGGTAATGCCGTGCCACATGAGAGTAAAAGCACGAAAGGTGATGCCGTGCCATATCAGAGAAAAAGCACGAAGGGTGATGCCGTGTCATATGGGAGTAAAAGCACGAAGGGTGATGCCCTGCTATATGAGAATAAAAGCACGAAGGGTGATGTAGTGCCATATGAGAGTAAAAGCACGAAGGCTGATGCCGTGCCATTTCATTTACATTATCATATGAGGATGAGAGTAAAAGCACGAAGGGTGATGTCGTGCCATTGTTTTTATTATCCTTTTTCATGGCACGAAGGGTATTTCCACGCAGGCGAGGATGAGAGACATGCATTATGTTGTGATATCTTTTCCTTATGTATACATTCATGCCTTTATCTTGAGCTGTTACTGCTGCACCTATGTTTTCTATGTGACTTGTCGTTGTTGTTCTGTCCTTGTCCTCTATCTCAATTGTTGATCTGTTGTCCATGCCTTCTATCTGCTTAACTTGCAAATGTCATGCTTTCCTTCTTGTTTGTCATATCTGCATCTATGCTGTTTCTCATTTGTTGTATTTTCGTATAAGCCTTCTACCATGTTGGTTATTCATGCCATCTATTTGTTTAGCTTGTAAAGATCATGTTTTCCTTCATGGTTATTATATCTACATCTGAGCCTTCTACAATGTTAGCTAGTGAAATTCATGTTCTTCTATCTTAAATGCTATCATTATTTGTACGCCTCCTATCTAGTCCGTTATTGTTGCCCATATGCACTCGTTGTTTGTTATTGCTACTTTTGTATCACCCATTTTATCGTTATCGTTATGTTCATTTGTTTCACCTGGTTGGTACTGTTATACGTATGCTCGGTGAGTAAGAGATAAATGTACAAGGGTGTTTCCGTGCCAATTGATTTGACTTACATTCATATATTTGGTGAGGATGAGATAAATGCAAGAAGGGTGTTGCCGTTCTATTTGATATGATATCTTGAGTACATTTCTCATGCTATGAAAGTTCTAGATTTACTACTATAGGTTCGATGGCCACTGTGTTAATGAAAGGATTGGTTGTGCAATTGAGGAATATTGACCTTAATTTCTTCTAGTGATCATTTACTGCTCCGTGTATTTTTTGTTGTGCTCTTCTCTGTTATATATTAGTATTATTTCTATTGCTGGTTTACTGCGCATGCTATATCAGTGAGTATCTTTCTAGTAAAAAGCCTCGTCACTACTTTATCGAGGTTAATCAAGATACTTACTAGGTACATGGGGTTGATTATACTCATGCTACACTCCTACAAGTTGGCGTGCAGATCTTGGAGCTGATGCTATTGTGCATGACGAGAGTTGGCATTGAAGATGTACTAGTTGTTTGGACATGTCTACCATTTATTCTTGGTAGTTTTAGGTTTGAGTTATGTTTATGTATAATTCAAATAAATATTATGTTTATTCATCGTGTCGGTTTTGTAAATCTAAATCGTAGTCGCTTGTGACTTGTATTACCAGTCCTTAGGGAAGTTTGCTTGACTATTGCAAGGATAGGCATGCACTTAGCAGAGTCTTCAGAGTGTTCTATGACCAGTATTGCATAAGTTTTTGAAGTATTCAGCTATATAGCAGTGCGAGATCGGGGCAACCATGAAGATATGGTACTATGGATTACTTACGAAGTGTTCTGTGGCTTCGAGCTAAGTGGGGGAGTCTGATATTGTCTATTAGATTGAAGGATCATGCGTTGTACCAATTTTCGGGCTGAGGGGTTGCTCGGTTGTTTCTTTGAATAGTCATGTGGCGGTGAAATGCAAGTTGCTTAGTGCGTATTGACTGTGTATTGAAGATTAGAGTAAGGTGAGTGGTTATCGAGAGGGTTCTCATGAGTTCCAAGTCATGTGTGGTATTTAAGGACCCCTGAATTTGTGAATGAATAGGGCTTGAGATCGGTAGTGAATGGTGACTGGATCTGCGGTAGTTCTACATGGCAATATTAGATGGCAAAATTAGAGAGATGCGAGAAATGACTTCGGATTGCAGAAGGTTCCTTAAGAGCGAGCATATCAGATTGAGTTACTTTTGGGTTGACAGTCTGCGTGTCTCGGTTGAGTTAGTAGAGATCAATTCTGATGACTTGATTAGGTGTTAATGAGTTCCGGAGAATTCACCATGGTTATGTCCACGACCCAGAGTTAATATTTTCTACAGGTATAGAAGATATATTGCATGTGGTGATGTTCTCTTGGATTACATTAAATGAAAGGTTCTCGGTTGATGAGGTGTTCAACTTGCTTGTGGTTAAGAGTTGATTATGAGATTTTCATATTTTCTAGAGTTAGCATGTTAGTGGCGGCGTGCCGTGTGGGGTTGAAAGTTGCGAGTTCATGGTTGCGGTTTATTTTTGAAGAGAAGGATATGAGTTTTTGATGACATAGAGGATTTCAGATGCTTAAGAGGATGTCGGCAATAATTGATATCGCCGGAGGAGAGTGCGCACGTTTGTTGGTGCACTGTGTTTTGACATGTGGGTTTTCTTTTTGTAAGATGATAAAGCATGAGTGATGTATCAGCCATTTGAGTAGCGGTGTTAAGATCGAATATGGAGATTCTGATATTCATGAGCTTCAGAGACTAGATGTTCTTGTTGGCAGACTATTCCTTGATTACGAACTGTGAAGAAATGTTGAGGATGTGATAATTGATGGTATACGTTATGGAAACGATTGCTCTGGACTTTTGGAAGGTAATATACCTGTTTGCGAATGATCATAATTTGGTTTGGGGATTATTTGTGAGCCTAATGAAAATGTGTATTCTGTATCGGAAGGTTAATAGATGTTTTCGCGCCTTGGTCTATGTTATGTGTTTCTCACTTATGCTATTACGGGTTGTGAGAATTACATGATTTTTCGCACACATATTGTGATTTCGTTTAGGCCTTATGGCGTCACGGGCGAGATGGCCCTCATGATGTTGATTTGATTATCGCACCATAGTTGTGCTTGTCTTTCTCAGTACTGTTTTATCCCTAATCATCTTCCCACAGTTATGTTTGTGCACTCTATCGTGCCTGATGGTGACGCACGTGTTATCAGTGAGCCCAAGCATTATGGCTCGATGGGTACCCCTATGTGGATTGATATGATTGGATCGAGTTGCGCCGCAACGATACTGTGAAGAGATGTAACTCCTTATGCTTATTTCATGTGTTTTGCTTTTACTTTGTTGAAACTACTTCATAGGAAGACGTTAATATTACCCTGCCTGCTTAATTTACTTAGTAGCCTTTCTTTTTATTTAACTTTCTTAATATTATTTGTCATGTCTGAATTATTACTTGTTTGGTGTACGGACCGCGTTGTGCGGGGCTCCGTATGGCTTCTGGTGCGACTTGTCAGTTGGATTGCTATTATTTGTAGAGATGAGGTTTTTAGACTTGAGTTTTGCACTATTGTGTTGGGATGAGGAACGTTTGGGAGAATGATACCATATTTTCGCTCAAAATTTGGTTATAGTCCTTGTCGGATGTGAGAGCTCCATGACTTGTTGATCTGATGAGTGATTATTAGTTTATGCATGCTTCTTTCACCATAGGCAGTGTATGAAGGTTTTGAACGAGGTTTTATTTGATATAAGGTTTACTACCGGGATCAAATTTGTTTTTGGACAGCTATTGTGGTTAGAAGTTATTGTTGAAAGTATCTGAGTTATGTGGTATATCACGTGATTACATCTTGGCTTATGGCTATGGCTTGGAACAGTTTGTTCAGACTCATGCCTTGTATGGATGTGAGAATTGGGTCTTATACGAATTCAGGATGTTTAAAATTGGGTTCCTAGGTTTATGGATTAGGTTGAAGGATGAAATTTTAGTTATGTTGAGTTGGCGGACTTATATGGATTAGGGTGCAGTGGGATCACCCAGGAGTATGCATACGGTGAGCTCATGCCATTAGTTGATAGCTTAGGAACGACTCTTGGCAGGTTCGAGGACGAACATATGTTTAAGTGAGGGAGGATGTAACGACCCAACCGGTTGTTTTGAGCATTTGCATTCCATTTAGCTGTTTCATGTCTTGAGTAGCTTCATATGATGTATTATGACCTCTGCCAATCATCGGTTTCGGTTGTCAGATGATTCAAGATTAATTTGGAGAATGAATCTGATGTTAGAAGCTCTAAGTTGGTAGTGTTGACCAAGTTTGACTTTTGTGTATTTGATCTCGGATTGGAGTTTTGATGGTTTTATTAGGTCCGGATGGTGATTCTGGACTTGGGCGTATGCTTGGATTTGCATTTTGATTTTTCTTGAAGGTTTTGGTGTTAATTATCAAAAATTGGCAATTCCAAAGTTTGGGAAGTTCATAAGTTTGACTAGGAGTTGACTTTGATTATATCGGGTTCGAATTGCGGTTTCAGGAATTGAAATAGCTTTGTTATGTCATTTGGGACTTGTGTGCAATATTTGAGTTCATTCCGTATGGTTTGGCATGAGTTTTGGAAGTTGAAAGTTCCAAGGTTCATTAAGTTTGATTTGAGGTGCGATTCGTGATTTTGATATTGGTAAGTGTGATTTGAGGCTTCAAGTAGGTCTGTATTATGTTTTGGGACTTGTCGGTATGTTCGGACGGGTCCCCAGTGGTTTTGGATCATTTTGGATTGGCTTGGAGTTTCTGGTTTCTGTTGTTTGCTGATGTCTCTGTTGTTCTTCACAATCGTGAAGAAATGGCCGCGATCGCGTAATTATATAGGGAACTGGAGAATTTTCTTCATCGCGTTCGCGACAGGTTAAGCACGTTCGCGTAGAGTTGGGGCAAATCTTCTTCGTGTTTGCAAATGTGGAAACGCAATCGCGTAGTTTGAGGTGGGAGCTAGAGCTGGAGGCCTTCTTCATCGCATTCGCGTTGAGGGAGCTGCGTTCGCGAAGTTTTGTGTCAACTATTTGGTCGCAGTCGATGGAATGAGTCGCGAACGCGAAGAGCAATCCCAAGGCAATGCAGTTTGTACTTCGCGATCGCGATGCTGGTTCCAGCGACCGCGAAGAGTATACCTGGGCGGTGTTTATAAGGTACTTTATTTCGAAGGTTTCAGGCATTTTATCATATTTGAGCTATAGAGCTCGGATTTGTGCGATTTTGGAGGCGATTTTCACCGCATGGATTGGGGTAAGTGTTCTCTGCTCGATTTTGATTATAATTCATGAATCTATCTGGTTTGTTGGCATTTGATTGATGATTTTAAAAGAGAAATTGGGTTATCGTCTAAACTTTCCTAAAGTAAAATTTTGAGTTTTGAACATCGATTCTGATTCGGAATTGAGATAAATTAGTATGGTTGGACTCGCAATTGAATGGGTTGTCTGATTTTATGAGTTTTATCGGGTTCGATGGTGCAGGTTTGGGTTTGACTTTTTTTTGACTTTGAGTATTTGATTAAAGATTCGACCTTTATCGTCTGGGTTTGCTTCCTATGGCATTATTTGATGGTTTTGAGTTGCTTTTGGCTAGTTTCGAGCTATTCGGAGGTCGATTTGAGCGGGATGGCGTTTCTAGTGTATCTATTGGGCTTGTTTGAGGTAAGTATCTTCCCCAACTTTGTTGGGAGATTCTTTTCTACTAATTGATATTGTTTGCTGCATGCGGCGGTGATGCATATATGAGGTGATGAGCATATATGCATGTGCCAGGGTTAATCATGCACAGGGGTAAATTATACGATTATTTGTGCCTTGTAGAATTTTGTGACCTTCTTCTTTCATGTCTTACTTGACTTCTAGGTTACTAAGAATATGATGTTAAATTCCAGAAACCATGATTTAGCTTATTATAATTTGATTAAAATTTGACGGACTTTTATGAAATTATTGAGGTGCTAAATTCCGTCGTCATTATACTTAAACACACATACATCGCTACGACCGTTATTCTTTAGATATTGGATTCTATACTTGAGTTGAACATCATTTTTACGACTTTTTGAAATACTTGAACAACAAGGTTCTTGAGGTTTGTTGAATTGTTATTGGCTTGAAAGCTGTGATTGATGTTCATTTGGAATATTCGCTTAATCACTCTCCTTGATGTTATTCATACTTCATACCTTGCTTGTTATTGATATACATGTACTTGGTGAGGAAGAGTGTAAAGCACGAAGGGTGATATTGTGTCCTTTCATATACATTATCATGTGAGAAAAAGTGTAAAGCACGGAGGGTGGTGCCGTGCCATATGAGAGTAAAAGCACGAAGGGTGATGCCGTTCCATTTCATTTTCGTGCCATTATTTTTATATTATCATGTGTTCATGGCACGAAAAGGTGTTTCCGTGCAGGCGAGGACGAGAGACATGCATTATGTTGTGATATCGTTTCCTTATGTATACATTCATGCCTTTATCTTTAGCTGTTACTGCTGTACCAATGTTTTCTATGTGACTTGTAATTGTTGTTCTGTCCTTGTTCTCTATCTCAATTGTTGATATGTTGTCCATGCCTTCAATCTGTTTAAATTGCAAATATCATGCTTTCTTTCTTATTTGTCATATCTACATTTATGTCGTTTCTCATTTGTTGCACTTTCGTATAAGCCTTCTACCATGTTAGTTATTCATGCCTTCTATTTGTTTAGCTTTTATAGATCTTGCTTTCCTTCATGGTTGTTATATCTACATCTAAGCCTTCTACCATGTTATCTAGTGAAATTGATGTTCCTATATCTTAAATGCTATCATTGTTTCAATGCCTCCTATATAGTATGTTACTATTGCCCGTATGCACTGCGTTGTTCGTTATTGCAACCTGTGTAACTCCCACTTTTTTTTGTATATCCCACTTTATCGTTATTGTTATTGGCATTTCTTTCGCCTGGTTGGGACTGTTATATGTATGCTTGGTAAGGAAGAGATAAATATACTAAGGGTGTTGCGGTGCCAATTGATTTGTGTCACGACCCAAAATCCCTACCCGTCGTAATGGCACCTAACACACCGGCTAGGCAAGCCAAAACATGATAACAAAGGCAAATGGAATAACAGAACTTATAAAAATAGCATAAGTGTGAAATCTCAATACTTAACAACTACCCGGTGTGGTCACAGGCATGCCAACACAATCTACCTGGTGTGGTCACTGGCACAAAAACACATTATGCTCAACGTGGTGACAGGCATCCAATCCAATCATATCATACCGGAGCAAATAAAGAAGTATACGTGTTTGTAATGAATGAATAACCAATCTCATGCTCCTGGACTGGTATAAACGACATGTTAAAGTGTAGGCATGTGCAAAGTGTACTATCATAGCTCAAACTTATAAATTTATCAGTTCATTCAGGGATTAAACTCCTATGTAGCCTCAAACATGGTCCAAATAGTTCACAACAATGTCACAAATGTGTGAAGCATCATAACTTAAGGTTTAATAGTCAGTTCTAGGCTTATTATAACCTGAGCACAACCTGAATATGAATAAATACCCTTGGTGTCAGCACAGGGCTCAACCCCACACATGTGCGCACCCAATAGCACTTAGCTATCACCATAATTCAGGCAACTAGTGCCTCAACCGAGTTTAGATAAGATACTTACCTCAAAAAAATAAAATCACTCCGCTAGCAAGCCCTTCCCACGTGTATCAATCTCCGGGAGGCTAGAATCTAGCCAAAAATAACATAATACTATTCAATAAAGCTAGAGGAATTGATTCCAAATGGTAAAAGCAAGATCTTTAACCAAAATCAAAAAGTCAAACCCAGACCCACGCCTCGGAACCCGACAAAATTCACAAAACCCGAACACTCATTCAACAACGAGTCCAACCATACCAATATCATCCAATTCCGACCACAAATCGACCTTAAAACCCCCAAATCTTACTCTCCAATCCCTAATCCAAAATTCCCCAAATTTCACCTTAAAATTACATAATCGAGGTGTAAAAATCAATGGTTATTCAATACAGCAACAATAACATACCCAGTATTATCCCCTACCGTGGGGTCTGGGGAGGGTAGTGTGTACGCAGACTAGACCCCTACCTTGTGAGGATAGAGAGACTATTTCCAATAGACCCTTGGCTCAGAATAGTATAAGTACCACATTAATGAAAATATAGGCAAGAAGGGACAGTACCAAAAAGCCATATAAAAGCAGAATAAAACAGCAAGACAATAAAGTGATCAACAATGAAAGAAAACAACGGTTAGTCATAAAAACCTACTACCAACATAAAGCGAGACTGCGTGCCAATACTAATGTTATGAACACTCTACACTACCTACTCTACTACCCTAATCATCGACCTCCATACCTTCCTATGAAGCATGTCCTCGGTCGGCTGAATCTACGCCATGTCTTGCCAAATCACCTCTCCCCACCTCTTATCTGGCCTACCTCTACCTCTCCGTAGGTCCTCCAATGTCAACCTCTCACACCTCCTCACCGGGGCGTCTGTGCTCTTCCTCCTCACATGACCAAACCACCTAAGCCGCGCTTTCTGCATCTTGTCCTCAATAGAGGCCACACCCACCTTATCGCGAATAACCTCATTTCTGATCCTATCTAACCTAGTGTGCCCGCACATCCATCTCAACATCGTCATCTCTGCTACCTTCATCTTCCGGACATGAGCAATCTTAACTGGCCAATATTCAGCCCCATACAGCATCATTGGTCTGACCACCACTCTGTAGAACTTATCCATAAGTTTCGGTGGCACCTTCTTGTCACACAAAACACCGGAAGAGAGTCTCCATTTCATCCATCCGGCACCAATACGATGTGCGACATCTTCATCAATCTCCTTATCCCACTGAATAATAGACCCGAGGTACTTAAAACTCCCTCTCCTAGGGATGACCTGCGAGTCCAGCCTCACCTCCCCTTCCCTTCCTAGAGTCTTGCCACTAAACGTACATTCCAAGTATTCTGTCTTGGTCCTACTCAACTTGCGCGTTCACACCCTAATTGCGCGTTCACACCCTATCGCGTCTCATCAATCAATATAATATCATCTGCATATAGCATGCACCATGGCACCTCCCCTTGGATGTGGCGCGTCAGTACGTCCATCACCAGAGAAAACAAAAACGGGCTGAGTGCTGATCCCTAATGCAACCCCATCATAACCGAAAAATGGTCCGACCCCCCCTCCCTACCGTCCTCACTCGAGTCTTTACTCCATCATACATGTCCTTAATCAACCTAATGTAGGCAACATATGTACACCTCTAGCCTCCAAACATCTCTACAAAACCTCCCTCAAAAGTTTATCGTACGCGTTTTCTAAGTCGATAAACACCATATGCAAGTCCTTCTTTCTCTCCCTATACTGCTCCATCAATTTCTTAATAAGGTGGATAGCTTCTGTAGTCGAATGTCCCGGCATAAACCCAAATTGGTTCTTCAAAAATAGTCACACTCCTTCTCACCCTTAGCTCTACCACTCTCTTCCAGACTTTCATAGTATGGCTAAGCAGCTTGATACCCCGATAATTATTGCAATTTGAGATATCACCCTTGTTCTTGTATACAGGAACCATCGTGCTCCACCTCCACTATTGGGGCATCTTCTTCGTTCAAAAAATGACATTAAATAACCTAGTGAGCCACTCCAAGCTTGCCTTGCCCACACTCTTCAACAACTCCACCGTGATTTCATCCAGTCCGGTCGCTTTGCCCCTGCTCATCTTACGCATAGCCCCCTCAACTTCATCAACTCTATTCCGCCTACAATACCCAAAGCCACAACGACTCCCGGAGAGTTCAAAATCGCCTAGTACAATACTCATGTCCCCCTCCTCCTTCAAGAGACTATGGAAGTAGGTCTGCCATCTCCGATGGATAAGCCCCTCATCCAACAAAACTCTACCTTCTTCGTCCTTGATGCACTTCACTTGGTCCAAGTCACGCGCCTTGGCTAACCTGAACAACCTCTTATCCCCACCTCGGCCCTCGAGTTCCTTATACAAACAACTAAAAGCTGCAGCCTTGGCTGCTGTACCTTCTAGCTTAGCCTCTTTCTTAGCCAACTTATAATGCTCCCTATTCGCCCTCTTCTGCTCTTCGTCTACACTTTCTACTAGCTTCAGATACACTACTTTCTTGGTATCCACTTTTCCTTGCACCTCTCCATTCCACCACCAGTCTCCCCTGTGACCACCAGAGTAACCCTTTGAGACCCCTAATACCTCTCTTGCAGCTTCCCTAATGCACTGTGCAGTCATGGTCCACATAGTGCTTGCGTCCCCACTACTCCTCCAAGCCCAAATAGTGAGCAGCTTGACCCTCAACTCCTGCGCTTTAGCTTCCATCAATGCTCCCCACTTTATCCTATGTTGGCTATGTATCGTCCTCTTCCTCCTCTTCCTCGTGATCTCAAGGTCCATGATCGGGAGCCTATGAAGGGTCGAGTGGTTCTCACTCGGGATGACCTTGCAATCCGTGCGAAGACCTCTATCGGACTTCCTGCATAGTATATAATCAATCTGAGTCTCGGCCACCGCATTTGGAATGTGACCAAGTGCTCCCTCTTCTTCGGGAAACTCGAGTTTGCTATCACCAAATCAAATGCTCTAGCTAAGTCCTGCAGAGACATTCCTCCTCTGTTTCTATCTCTAAAACCAAAGCCACCATGCACATAATCATTACCCCCAGACATCGCTCCAACGCGGCCGTTGAAATCTCCTCCTATGAAAAGCTTCTCGGTGTGCGGGATACCACGCACCATCTCATCTAAATCCTCCCAGAAACGCCTCTTGACTTCCTCATCCAGGCCTGCTTGGTGATGCAATATTAAACGCGGAAATAAGAAAACAAAGGATAAAAGTAAGACGCTATATGAATTATGAAGACACTAAGTAGGAACTAGTCTACTTACCTTCTTGATGAAATCAAGGAGTACCTATTCTATACGAACGACCCTCAAGATAACGATTATCTTGCAAATTGTTCGATCAAACAAGGAACGAGTTCAATTTTGAATTACACCAAAATTAGACAAGTTAAAGTCACACGACATTTGGGAGCAAAGTGCTGCCGATTTCTTATATAAAAATAACGTAAGGTTCTGAAAATAATGAAGTCTTTAGGCTTATATAGAATGAGCTTGTACCTAAATCAACTAGGAAAAGAATAACTAGTTAACCTAAATCAACTAGAAAACAAATAACTAACAAAAAGACCACAATTTGGCTAAGTTTAAAAAATAGTCACGCAGGACCAAACAAGTAAGAATTAATGTCTTCCATAGCAACACAATAATACAACATAAACACAAATGTACATCATCCACAAATATTTCGTCCAACACAAGATGTGTGAACGCTTGCCTCTTCTCCAAGGCTAACCAACGCCTTTTCTTGTCTTATCCGACATGCTACCCCGCTTCTTCCATCATTGCGCAATCATAGCATGAATGTAGCTTCTTCCAAGATATGAACGTAGCTTGATCAGGTTGGCCTGCATCATTCTCCCCTTCTTGAGAAGATTTTGTCCTCGAAATTGAACCATCTTTATCTTTGAAAGCGGCACTACCTGCAACACAAGGATTTAAGTCAGAAACGTTGAACATCTTAGAAACACTATACTCACCAGGTAGGTTTATAACATAGGCGTTATTATTAATCTCTTGCAACACTTGGAATGGACTAACTCCTCGCGGGGCAAACATGTCCACATATTCCTGCAAAACATAATCAACAACACTAGGCAAGGGGTGAACGTTTGTAGAAACTTCATCGTCACACTCAACCAAATCAGCTCCCTTATCTTCCTCAATCTCCTCGTCACTCTCCACCTCACAAATCGTACCATCATGTTCAGGTCTTAAGGTAGAACCATCATTAGTTCCTTCCCCGGCATTCTCCCAAGTACCAGCGGTTCTTTCAAGGTTCTCCACTCGGATACTAAGTGCCTTTACTTCAGCCCAAAGCTCGGTTAAAGTAATGTCTGTCACAACCTTTTCTCCTTCCGTAGCCATGTACCTGCAAAAAAAAAGACTATAGAATGTGTTGAGGTTAGTCAAAAATACTCTCTCTCACTTTTTTGAATGATTCTCGGGTTCACTCAAATTTTCGGGTAGGATTTCACACTTGTCTTCAAATTGGCTTCCTTTAATTGACCAAGTTCCTTAGCGACCTTTCAAGTTCACATGATCAATAGTTTTCTTTGGGGTGAGTAAAATTATGTGACTCGATAGGCGGATAGCTTTTTAAGTGAGCACAAGAAGCCAAGAATTATCTACGAAAGTGAAAATTCTGAGTTTCAGCACGAGGTCCTACAAGCTCAAAGATTAGTAATTACTTAAGTAGGAAATTACCTAAGAATTACTAATTAGAATTAATGCAATCAAAGAAGGAAATTCGAAATAGAAGAGATAAGGAAATTTTAGAAGTTTTCCCACTTTAGTTTGGAGAAGACCAATCCTCTCTCCTTTGCCCTTAGGATTTTCGGCCCCCCCCTTCTCCTTTTCCAACACAAATTCACCCCTCCTCTCCTTGTTCAAATAGAATTTCACTCTTGAAACTTTTTCCTTTTGGATTGGGAGTTGTTTCCTCCTTGGACTAGAATTAGGGTTTCCTATTCCTCCTATTTCTCCTCCCATATTCGGCCTCCCTTACACTTTTCAGGCCCTCTGCCACGTTTTTCAACAATACTCTTTCAAGAACAACAAATTAACGTTCAAGAACTTCAAGAATTCAAGGCAATCTTATTAAGAACGTTTGAGGATTCAAGAACCTCTACAAGAACAACGAAAAACTCTTCAAGAACTACAATTTTAACTCCAAGAACTTCAAGATTCTTGTGTTACACATGTATACCTTCAAGAACAACAACTTCGATGTTCAAGGACTTAAAGACTTTTTAAGATTCAATCGTGCACCTTCAACATTTCAACTAGAGTTTCAAGATTATCGGTTTCTAACTATCAAGAACTTCAAGAATCGGTTGAAGAACGCTTCTTTAACAATCAATCTTCAAGACTTCAATCCCTAGATGATTTAACAACTTCAATCAACTATCAACTTTCGGTTTATCTTTCTTCTTTTTTTTTTGGTCACGATTTTTTTTAATTTATCAAAAACAAAATTTAAGAATTAGAACCTAAAACTAAAGCACGAAGAACAGTATTGGGATTGTAAGAAACAAACCCGTTCCAAGCTCTGGTACCAACTGATGCAATATAATTGCTCTGATACCAACTAATGCAATATTACACGGAAATAAGAAAACAAAGGATAAAAGTAAGACGCTCAATGAATTATCAAGACAACAAGTAGGAACTAGTCTACTTACCTTCTTGATGAAATCAAGGAGTACCTATACTATACGAGCGACCCTCAAGACAACGATTATCTTGCAAATTGTTCGATTAAACAAGGAATGAGTTCAATTTTGAATCACACCAAAATTGGACAAGTTAAAGTCACACGACATTTGAGAGCAAAGTGCTGTCGATTTTCTTTATAAAAATAATGTAAGGTTCTGAAAATAATGAAGTCTTTAGGCTTATATTGAATGAGCCTTTACCTAAATCAACTAGGAAAAGAATAACTAGTTAAACTAAATCAACTAGGAAACAAATAACTAATAAAAAGGCCACAAATTGGCTAAGTCTTAAAAAATAGTCACGCAGGACCAAACAAGTAAGAATTATTGTCTTCCATAGCGACACAATAATACAACATAAACACAAATGTACATCATCCAAAATATATTTTATCCAACACAAGATGTGTGAACGCTTGGTTCTTCTCCAAGGCTAACCAACGCCTTTTCTTGTCTTATCCGACATGCTACCCGCTTCTTCCATCATTGCGCAATCATAGCATGAATGTAGCTTCTTCCAAGTCATGAACGTAGCTTGATCAGGTTGTCCTGCATCACTTGGGGTGCGTAGGAACTGATTATGTTCAAATTAAAACCTCCAACAACTAGCTTAATAGTCATCAGCATGTTATTCACCCTCCTACCCTCCACCACTAGTTCACAGTCGTTATCAATCAATATACCTAACCCGTTCCCGCCCTCCACCCTCCCAGAATACCAAAGTTTGAAACTTCCCACATCCGCACTCTATCTCCTACCACCTAGTCTCCTGTACACATGCTATATTAACCTTCCTTTTCTCGAGAACCTTCGCTAGCTCTATAGATTTTTCAGTCAAAGTTCCTATGTTCCAAGACCCTACTCTTAGCCTAGTAGCTCCCTTAGCCCTCTTACCCCTTTACCCCGTACCCCCTCCCCACGCTGACACCCCCGAGGACTAGACCTTACCCCACCATCGTTCACCAAAGCCATTATATTCTATGAGTCACTACGCAAGCACTATCTTGAAAACAAACGACCAAAGATACAGTGAATTACCAAACTATAATCTACCACTAAAGGTCACAAAACAGGTGAAGAAATAAAATAAAGGAACTAAGGGGAACTATAATCTATCACTAAAGGTCAGAAAAACAGATGAAGAAATAAAACAAAGGAACTAAAGAACTATAATCTACAACTAAAGGATAGAAAAACAGATGAAGAAATAAAATAAAGGAATCAAAGGATCTATAATCTAGAACTAGAGGATAGAAAAATAGGTGAATGAACCATTTAAGAGTACAAGTAATTAAAAACAGTTACTATCAAGAAAGTAGACAGGCAAATAAATTAATTAAGAGAACAAGTAGACAATCAAGAATTAGGCTTAATCTATCCCAAACTAATTGGTTAACATGAAAAATAGAAATACTGATTGAAGAATCGGAGGTACCAACTCCCGATTAAAGTAAACAAGAACGAGGACACCTGGATTGTAGACGGACTGCCAAAATAACTAGACCTGGGGTTGAATGTTGCCTTGAGCCAAGATGCCCGCCGGACAAAATCGATATTAAATGGGTATTCAATATTGGACAAAAGTGATAAAAAAAAATAGCTTACCTCTTGATTTGCAGTGAAATCCCTCTAAAAAATCATCCCTAGCCGAGCTCCCCAAGTCCAAATGTGAAATAATACTCTAACCCACGATTTGGGGCCTTTAAATCGGCCCAGGTACGCCTTCTTCGCAATTGCGGAAAGTGCTTCGTGTTCGCGAAGTACAAATATCCTTAACTGCCAAATTCCTCTTACACGAACGCGAGACCTACTTCGCTAACTCGATGACCACTGGACCAATGCCTACATGAATACGACCCCTCTCCTGGGAACGCGAAGGCTTAGATGCCTGTTGCCCAACCGGCCTCATCCTTCTACGCGAACGCAAGTCCCCTTCAGCGATCACGATGCAGAGTCCGACAAGACCTTCGCGAACGTGTCCATCTTCTCGCGAAAGTGATGAACAAACTTCACCTGTCACCCAAATACACTTCGCGAATGCGTCTAAGAAAATCATATACAACTATTTTAGCAGTCTAACAAGTCCAAAATAATGTGCCGAACATGATCCGAATCACACCCGAGACCCCGGTGACGCCATCCAAACATACCAACACATCCTAAAATATCATACAAACTTAGTCGAAGCCTCAAATCACATCAAACAACATTGAAAACACGAATAACATCCCAATTCAAGCCTAATGAACTATTAAATTTCCAACTTCTAAAACCAATGCCGAAACACACTTAATCAACTCCGTTTACCTCAAATTTTGCACACAAGTCATAAATAACATAGCGGACCTATTCCAACTCCTAGAACAAAAATCTAAGCCCAGTAACAACAAAGTTTACTCTCGGTCAAACTTCTCAACTTTCCAACATTTGCCAATTAAAGCCAAAATGACATATGGACCTCCAAATCAAAATCCGGACATTTTCCTAAGTCCAAAATTACAATACTAATCTATCAGAACCATCAAAACTTCATTCCGAAGCCGTTTACACATAAGTCAACATTCGGTCAACTCTTACAACAAAGGCTTCCAAGCTTGGGATAAAGTATCCCAATTCATTACGGAACATTCTCGGAACAAAACCAACCACCCCAGCAAGTCACATAATAATAAACGAACATAGAATAAGAAATAAATGGAGAAACGGGACTACGATACTCAAAATGACCGGCCGAGTTGTTATATTCTCCCCCTTTTAAACAAACGTTCATCCTCAAACGGGTCTAGAATCATACCTAGGGTCTCAAATAGGTGTAGATAGCTGCTTCGAATCTCTCGCTTGGTCTCTCAAGTAGCCTCCTCCACTGGCTGACCTATCCACCGTACTTTCACTGAATCTATATTCTTTGATCTCAACCTTTGAACCTGTCGATCCAAAATGGCCATCGGCTCCAGTACATAAGTCAAATCCCCATCTAACGGAATCGTGCTTGTCACGACCCACCCGGCGGGCCCGCGACACGGGCACCGGACCCTGCTTGCAGAGTACCAGCGAACCCTTCATCACAGCTAACTTATTTTCTTTGCTCTCTATCTTATTATTTCAAACAAAAAGATCGTTTAATTGGGCCCTTCATTGGAGACACACTTCGCGCACATAGATACATTCATATATCCGTGGAAAGCATTACTGTGTTTAGGCATAAGATTTACAAAACTTGTTTAGGCATAACCAACATTTGTCTAAACACTACTGACATTGTCTATTGAGCCTCTACAATAACAGACATTAAACATCCTATGTCGGAACAGGGCCCCGACATGCCCAAAATGTCTACACAAAATGCATACCAAAATGTAGCAAGTTCGAAGGATGAATCTTGCTATGTCTGTTGAACTGGCAGCCTACTGCGGTGGGGGAGCTCCGTCTGTCAATTTACTAGGACCTGCAGCACGATATGCAGCGTCCACAAAATAAAGGACGTTAGTACGGAAAATGTACTGAGTATGTAAGACAGAAAATACAATATAAGAGCAGTAATGTAAGCATCAGGATAGAAACATTTAATTTGTAGCAACGGACTTGCCTCTGAGGGCACCTAACCATGACACGTAGTAATATTTATGTTTAATTACATATTTCTAGTACATCGTTGTTATATTGACTATTTCCATTATTACAGCATTATACTTTTACCCTTGTGAGTTTGCCGTTTTCAAATACA
The DNA here is from genome assembly GCA_002018475.1 of Nicotiana obtusifolia. Lineage (NCBI taxonomy): Eukaryota > Viridiplantae > Streptophyta > Magnoliopsida > Solanales > Solanaceae > Nicotiana > Nicotiana obtusifolia. Next base: position 59,576 of record MCJB01050365.1, read on the forward strand.
TTTATTGCTACCGGATGTGTTGCGTAATCGTTACCTTAAACAACTATCAGCGCCTCTGAGGGCTTGTCAGTTTCATATACATTTACTGTTACCGAACCGTTTACCTACACATTACCACGCAATCACGTACGCCTCCATGGGCTCTTTATCGTCATACGCCTCTATGGGCTCATCATTATCATCGCATAGCATGCCTTACCCGACCGTATTAGGCTCGGTCATAACATATGCCTTTGTGGGCTCATACCCGGCCGTATTAGGCTCGGTCGTAGCATATGCCTCTGTGGGCTCATACCGGGCCGTATTAGGCTCGGTTATACGAATTCAGTCATGCACATATATATATATATACACGTAATACATCGCGAGCTTATTTATGACTTGTATTCTTGACTTGTTACATTTATCATCCCTTCTTTCTCATATAAATTAAGAATACCCTTTTTAGCATGATAGTTATGAGACTCAAGGATTTCCGACAATGTTGTTACCATGAAGTAAGAATAATCATTCCATAGAGGGAAGAACAACATAAGCAACACTAGCTCCTAAGAATAGAATGTTCTTTGGGGCTCATTCGTGGCATTGTATTCAATAGGAATCGTGCAAAAGAAAGAATGGTATAGTCTCGCATACCTGGTACTTATTGCGTCGGTTCTCAAGCTACGCAATTTGCCACAATCCTTTAATCTACAATTAAAGAATAGTTCAATGATTACTCACTACGCGTGATAGCTATCATTAACGAAAATCTCCTAAATTCACATGGTGTTTCTCTACACCCTTCCTTCCTTAAACCCGTTAATCGTATTTACAGCACATGCAACCCAATTACGACCCCTAATAATCATGACCCATTCCGTTTAACCCCACTCATTTTGATTTCATGGCTTCTAGTCATACTCCCATAAGTTCTTACAGACATGCAACCCCCTATCATGAATGTTTAAGGGAAACCCACATGAAAGGGAGTAGTAACTTACCTTGCATGTGAAATATTTGACCCTCTTCTCTGATTTCCTCAATTTCTAGGTCTTTGCTTCTAATGGGGTTCGTAGGAGGGGGAAACTCAGGTAGGGTTTCCTTTAATCCTTCAATTTCTTGCTTCCCTTCTTCAATTTAGAGTTTGGAAGAGAGAGATTTGGTTGTTCAGATGTGAGAGCTTTGAGAGGGGTCATTTGGGGGCTTTCTACTATGCTTAGACTTAGAAAAATGAAGAAGGGACGGGTTTGGGTCCCTTTTATAGGCCTAGGAGTAAGTGGCACACGTACCTGAAAACTTCAGGTTTGCGATCGCATACCCACCGCAAACGGGGTATGCGGTTCGCATTTTGGTCGCAGATCTTACCTTAAAAATCTGTTGCATTATGCGACGCAGGAGGG
>MCJB01050366.1:5417-38494 GCA_002018475.1 Nicotiana obtusifolia
CGTGTATATGAGTGTGTATGTATGATTGAATTTGTATGACCACGCCTAATGAAGAAATTATTAAATGAGTCTAGCATGCAATAGTTGTTCATACACCGAGCCGTTCTATAGGTCGGCCGGGCAGGCACCTAGTGTGCAACTATATATATATGTATATGCTTTATTACACCGGGCCGAGCTAAAGCCGGACGGGCAGTTATACACCGAGCCGTTCTGTAAGTCAGCCGGGCAGGCACCTATTGTGCATTTATATTAACACCAGGCCGAACTAAGATTCGGATGGGCAGTCACCACTGATCAGTTGGGAAGTTAACGATAAAGCCCACAGAGGCATGTTTATTGATTATGATTCTGCATGGGTGTATGTAATGTAATTGTTTAAAGTAATGACTATGTGATTTGACATGGTACGTTCGTGTAATTGGTTACGGTATCATTAAATGAATATGAAAATGACAAGCCCACAGTGGCGCAGGAAGTGGTCGAAGGTAATTATGTAATGCATCCGGTAATGTGAACGTATATGAAACTGGCAAACCTGGTAAGGGAGGAAATCTATCTCAATCTCTGTAATGATGGAAATAGGTCCTATAATGAAAATGTTACAGTTAGCCGCCTTCAGAGGCGAGTCAGTCGCTATGAGTTGTCTGTTACTATCCTAATGCCTATATTATTGTTTTCACATTGTACTCCTCTCTTACATACTCAGTACATATTTCGTACTGACGTCCTTTACTTTGTGGACGCTGCATATCGTGCTGCAGGTCCTAATAGATTGACAGACGGAGCTCCCCCACCACAGTAGACTACCAGTTCAGCAGACATAGCAAGGTTCATCTTCCGGACTTGCTATACTTGGGTATGTATTTTTGTATAGATGTATTGGGCATGTTGGGGCTCTGTTTTGACGTAGGTTGTATTTTGCATGTTTCTATAGAGGCTCAATAGACAATTGTTAGCATGTGCATAGATAAGTGTTGGGCTATGTGTAGTAGAATCGCCGTGTCGGCAAACGTATGTACCATGTTGTTTGGTTTTGTATTGTAGCCTAGTTAGCTACGTTGTGTATAAACGTATCCTTATGATGTAGTACAATATCACGGAAGGCTAATGTTATTATTACCACTGTTGTTATATTATCACTTGCCATCCATGTGAGTGCGATACACCTTATAAGTAATAAGGGCAGTCAGGTGAAGGGTTCGCCGGCACTCTGCAAGCGGGGTCCGGTGCCCGTGTCGCGGGCCCGCCGGGCGGGGCGTGACAGTATTACATTAATTGGACAATAGTTTCACGCCTATTCCCTGTGGGATTTGACCCCAACCTCGTTGGGTTAGTATATTTGACATCGATCGCTTACACTATTGTTAAGGTGTAATTTGAGCGAATCACCTGTGATATCTTTTGGGCTGACTAATTCCCCAGCAGCATTCATTTATCTAATGAACAGTGTATTATAACCATATCTTGTTTCTTTTTTCATAGTATTGATTGATGATATATTGGTGTACTCACACAGCCAGGCAGATCATGAGCAGTATATGAGGATTGTACTCCAGAAGTTAAGGGAGATGAAGCTTTATGCTAAATTCTCCAAGTGTGAGTTTTGGCTTGATTCTGTGGCGTTCTTGGGGTATGTGGTGTCTAGTGAGGGTATCAAGGTAGATCTAAAGAAGATTGAGGCAATTCAGAGTTGGCCCAGATCGTCTTCAGCTACTGCAATTCGGAGTTTTCTTGGTTTGGCCGGATATTATTGTCGTTTTGTGTAGGGTTCTCATCCATTGCTGCAACTTTGATGAGATTTACCCAAAAGGGTGCCCCATTAAGGTGATATGATGAGTGTGAGGAGAGCTTTCAGAAGCTTAAGACTACCTTGACCACAACTCCAATTCTAGTTTTGCCTTTAGCATTGGATTCATATACGGTTTATTGTGATGCTTTTCAGGGTGGTATTGGGTATGTCTTGCTGTAGGAGGGTAGGGTGATATCTTATGCTTCATGTAATTGAAGCCCCATGAGAAAAACTACCCCGTTCATGATTTGGAGTTGGCACCCATTGTTCATGTATTGAAGATTTTGAGGCATTATCTCTATGGTGTATCTTGTGAGGTATTTACAAATCATCAGAGTCTACAACAGTTATTTAATAGAAGGATCTAAATTTGAGGCAACAGAGATGATTAGAGCTGTTAAAAGACTATGATATTACCATTTTGTATTTTCTGGGGAAGGTCAATATGGTGGTTGATGCCTCTGTGAGTATGGGTAGCCTTGCATAAATTCTAGTTGGTGAGAGACCGCTAGCATCAGATATTCAGGCTTTGTCCAATCAGTTCGTGATTTTAGATGTTTCAAAGCCTAGTCATGTTCTAGTTTACGTGGTTTCTCGGTCTTCTTTGTATGAGCGCATCAGAGAGTGTCAATATGTCGACCCCTATTTGCTTGTCCTTAAGGATATGGTGCAGCACGGTGATGCCAAGGAGGTTTCTATTAGAGATGATGGGGTGTGATATAGATCTTAGCCAACTGCTCCAAAAAATAGGTAGTCATGACCGGAATGAAATGTACATACTTAGTTAACCGGTCCACAATCACCCAAACTGCATCAAATTTCTTCAAAGTCCGTGGGAGCCCAACAACGAAGTCCATGGTAACACACTCCCATTTTCACTCATGAATCTCAAGTCTCTGAAGCAAACCGCCCATCCTCTGATGCTCGTACTTCACCTGCTGACTGTTCAAGCATCGAGCCCCATACTCCACCATATCTTTCTTCTTTCTTCTCCACCAATAGTGTTGTCTCAAGTCCTAATACATCTTCACGACACACGAATGAATGGAGAACCATGAACTGTGGGCCTCCCCAAGAATAAACTCATGCAACCCATCCACATTAGGCACACAAATCCCACCTTGCATCCGCCTCCGAGATTGTTCATCTTCACGGTGTGCCGGTGTCCATTATTTCTAATCGGGGCACGCAGTTCACATTGCAATTTTGGATCGTAGTACAACGACAGTTAGACACACGGGTTAAGTGGAGTACAACTTTTCACTCCCAGATGGATGGACAGTCCGAGTGCACCATTCAGATTTTGGAGTATATGCTACGCGCTTGTGTCATGGATTTCGGGGGTTCTTGGGATCAGTTTCTACCGCTTGCAGAGTTTGCCTACAACAATAGCTACAAATTGAGTATTTTTTTTTGGGTTAAAATAGGTCTTTTATTAGCTTCAGTAGTAAAACTTTACAAAGACGGAGGGGGACATGAACCTTACCTCCCCAAAAAAGTACAGGTACCTTTGTTTATAGGTACATATTCCTTGATGTGCAAAATATACAAGATGAGTCGAGCCTAGGTTAATGTAATGACTATCTATCTCATAGAGTTGATATATAGTCATATGTACAAAAACATGATGAAGTAATTCTAAGCTCCTTCCTTGATGTACAAAAACTATACATTGTCTATGTCCTAAATTGAAGTGATGGATATCCATTATGAATTGTTGGATATGCATTTGTATCAATTTAGAGTGAAATGCTTCAAGATCGAAGATTTGTGTTGGTTTTTGCTTGTCCTGCTGTGGTATTTGGCTTCTGTTTTTGCTGTTGTTTTTGTCTTCTGTTCTGCTTTCTGTTATTGCTTTCCTGTTGATTCCATGGTGTTCTGGGTAGTAGTTCAATGCATGCTGGATATTAATTGCTTGTTCATAATCCTTGTTGTTGCTGCTCTGCTGCTTTCTGTTTGTTGACAAATTGAGTATTCAGATGGCTTCTTATGAGGCCTAATATGGGAGGCGGTGCCGATCTCCAGCTGGTTCGTTTGAGTCGGGAGAGGATAGGTTATTGGGTACTGACTTGGTTTGGGATGCCTTGGAGAAAGTCAAGTTGACTCAGGATCGGCTTCGTACATCACAGTCTAGACGGAAGAGTTACGTTGATCAAAAGGTTCGTGATGTTGCATATATGGTGGGAGAGAAGGTATTGCTGAGAGTATCACATATGAAGGGTGTGATGAGGTTCGAGAAGAAGGGAAAGTTTAGCCCGCGATATATTGGCCCTCTTGAGGTGCTTGAGAGAATTGGAGAGGTGGCCTACATGCTTTCATTCCCACATTGTATATCGAGTGTTCACCGGTATTTCATGTTTCTATGCTCCAGAAGTATTGTGGTGACCCGTCTCATGTTTTGGATTTTAACATGGTTAAGTTAGATGGCTATTTGATTTATGATGTGGAGCCAGTGGACATTTTGGATCGGCAAGTTCGAAAGTTAAGATTAAAGAATATAGCTTCAGTGAAAGTTCAGTGGAGAGACCAGCTAGTCGAGGAGACTACTTGGGAGACCGAGCGGGAGATGCAGAGCATATATCCATCCCTATTTGAGACTCTAGGTATGATTCTAGACACGTTAGAGGACGAACGTTTTTTTAAGAGGGGGATAATATAACGACCTTACCGATCGTTTTGAGTATTGAAGTCCCGTTCCCCCATTTATCACTTCTTATATGTTCATTTATTGTTATATGACTTTACGAGGTGGTTGGTTTATTTCACAGGATGGTTCAGAGTAAACTGGGATACTTAGTCCTATGTTTGGAAGCTTAAGTTGGAATAGTTGACTGGAGTTTGACTTTTGTGTAGACGATTCCAATATAGAGTTTTGATAGCTTTGTATAGTGATTTTGGACCTAGGAGTAAGTCTAGATGTTGATTGGAGGTCCGTAGGTCATTTTGGCTTGAATTTCCAATGCCTCCCGTCATTCTTCTTCATTTAATCATTTTGTTGTGTTGTTTTGTTCAAAGGTCCCAAGCCCTTCTTAGAACGCCCTCTTCCCTCTCCTTAAGTTAAGAAAAAAAGAATGCTGCTTGATTGAATGAATATGGTAAGAACCTTTCTAATTGACACCCAGTCATAATGGTTCCCTTGCTTACATAAAGGGAGGGTTTCTTCTATAATGGTCTTTATCTTGCTTTTGTAGAGGTCAAAGTATTTTTCTATAGACCTCCACTCCTTAGACGAAATAAGATCTTTCCACTCCTTTTTTTCCAAAGCTGATCAAATCTCATTCTGTGAGACTTCGAGGCAAAAGTTGGAAAGTTGAAGGTTTGGAAGATTGAGAAGTTTGACCGAGAGTTGACTTTGTTGACAGGGGGATAGTATTTTTGTTCCGAGAGTTGGAGTAGCTCGGTTGTGTCATGTATGACTTCTTTACAAACTTTGATGTCAACCAGAGTTGGTTTGATAGGTTTTGACATTGGTTTTAGAAGTTGGAAATTAATTCATTTTGTTAGGCTTAAATAGGGGTGCAGTTTGTGCCTTTGATGTTGTTTGATGTGATTTGAGGCTTCGAGTAGGTTTGTATCATGTTTTAGGACATGTTGACATGTTTGGATGAGGTCCCAGGGGCCTCGGGGGTGATTTAGATTTTTATCCGATTGAGTTTTGGAGTTAAGGAATTTCTGTTGGCTTCACTTCTGGTGTATGACCCGCAGAAGCGACCATGCAGGCACAGATGTGGAGTTTGGCTGGGCTTGGAAAGGATCTCAGATGCGAGGCACTTTCAGCATCTGCAAGCCTGCAGGTGCAAAGAGGTTGCCGCAGAAGCGGATTTTGGGCGGGAGAGCTAGAGTCGTAGAAGTGGATTTGTCTCGCAGGTGTGGACACGCATGAGTGAAGGCTGGACCGCAGAAGCGGTCTCGGGGGTGCGTTAAAGTGGACCACAGGTGCGCAAGGTTAGGAGCATAACTGATTTTTGCAAGTGCAAAAATGTGACCGCAGATGCGGTTTCGCATAAGCGGAATATGGGGTGCAGATGCGAAATGCCTGGCAGTGTCCTATATTTCGAAGGGTTTCAAGTTTCTCTCATTTTTGGACGTGAGGAGCTCGGCTAGGGGTGATTTTTGAGAGGGATTTCACTATAATTCAAGAGGTAAACAACTTTTGATCATTTTTGTCCATAAATGTTGAATGCCTATTTATTTTTACACCTAGATTATATGTGTTTGAAGAGAAATTTGGGGGATTTTGGACTATGTATTGGAGAGTAGAATTTGGGGATTTGAAGGTTGAATATTTGTTGAAATTGGATGATTTTAGTTTGGGTGTTCAGAATTTTTTTAATTTTGTCAGGTTCCGAGGTATGGGCCCGGGGTTGACTTTTTCGATTGACTTTTTGATATTGGTTAAAGATCTTAGCTTTATTGTATGGAATCAATTCCTATAGCTTGTATTGATTATATTAAGTTGTTTGTGACTAGATTCGATCCGTTCGGAGGCCGATTCGCGAGGCAAGAGTTTGTTGGAGCATTGAGTTGTGCACATTGAGGTAAGTAACACTTCTAAACTTGGAATTGAGGGTATATATCCTTGGAAATTGTGTTATTTGGGTTACGATGGGGTGATGCACATGCAAGGTGATAGGCAGTTGGCGTGCACCGTGGTAATCGTGATCCAAGTGGATTCTTATACTGTGTTGATATCAAGTCTTGTTTTATCTATGTATTCCCTACTTGTTAGAGTAATTGAATTGTGATTCATGTAAGAAGGCTATGTGCTTGTCCGGTTGAGATCTAATGAGGTTATTTCTGTTGTTTTGAGTTATCTGCTTTAACTGCAATCATGTACTCAGTCATGATCCTTCATTTGCATATCATATCTCAATCTCTGTTTTTGTTTACCGTTATGTCACATGTTATTATTTGGGATGAGTAGTACGAGGTTCTGATCCTTGAGACTTGAGAGATTGATGACTGAGGTGGGCCTGAGAGCTGGATTGTGAGAGTTATTGTGGATTGGGCTGCATGCCGCAGCAGGCCTTATTGGCTTAAGGTACATCTGCACTTCGTGTGCAGATCCAGTTACATCTGGACGCAGTGATTGCTAGATCATTGCTAGTACTTGCTTGGAGGCTTCAAGGTAGCTGCTATGATGTCCGCAGACTTTGATTCTCCTTCCTTTCACTTTCTTCAGTACTGTTCTATTATGCAGACAATTGTACTAGACTTTTGGCTATGTTAATACTTATTAGTACTCATATACTTGATGGCACCAGATTTTGGGATAGTTGTAGTAGTATTCAACTATTTTTATCAAATATATATGAGATCTTCTGATGTTGAGAATGATCCTGACTATCTTATCAGCTGTTGAAGGATACAAATCTTATCAAGCCTCTAGTGTACAAGAATGATCCTGACTATCGTTTGGACTGTAAGTTTCGTTTTGGTTTATAATTTCATATCCACAACTTATCTCCATTGGAATATCCTAATACGCAATGATACTAGGGATCTGAATCCTAAAATTAAGGTGTCCACACAATAGAACATGGAATAGGTTGATACTAAGTTTGCAAGAAATAGATATATTGGCAATGAAACCATTAACCCACATGCACCCATCAGATCACCTCAAACAGCACCATAGCTCGAGGCTCCATCTCTACTCTTGTCCCCATCTCTGTGGCCCAACCTGAGACATCTCTAAATTTATGACCATGACTCCCACACAAAAATCAACCCCCTATACTCCTGTGACATGGTCCATCATGAACCCCGCCACACTGACTACAGAATGGCTAGGGTAGCCTCACTCGACTTGTGCCACCCTTACCTTAAGATACCGATGCCTGTGAACCTCTTTCTCGCCCTCACTCAAGAACTCTGATCATGCATATTCTCTTGTGAAAATCCAGCCTGCTAACCATACAACTGTAGCTCACCACTACTCGGTAATCCTCTATAGTCACCATCTATTCTGGACCTCTTAGACCGTCCGTCACCCTCTAATGGGTCGAATCCTGAAAATTTTAGTGGTCCTTAACCAATGAACTCCTGAGGTTTTGAGTTCCCCGGCCGTTTACGGATTTTATCACTATCAGATGCTCTAGGGTGATGTCGCGCCTGGGGAACAACCAACTTTGTCAATATCTACACCGCTCTCCTTACCTCCTGATCAGATGGAGCCGGTGGAAGAACTGATGATAGGGGATCCTCTCTCAACTTCGCTGGTATTACTAGAGTTGGAGATACCTATGAAGGTGACTCACTCGGATCCTCTAATGGGTCTATCTCAATGGAGGGCGTACTACTCACATCCCCTCTCGACCATACCTCAATCTCCCGGCTAGCCATAGTCCTTCATGAAGAAGGCATCTCTATACAACCTACATTAGAACATACGTTAGACTCAACTCTATTACATGATTTAGATGGGAAAGAAGGGTAACCAAATCCTAAATGCCCTGTATCCTCCTGTTTATAAATATGGTACAAAACACATCCATAAACAAGACTCTACTACCCACGGCTTGTCGATTCCCTAGGATATACCTTCTATGATATCAAGTTTGTCACACCCTCCACGGTTGAGTGTGGCACCAAGACCTTTAACTCTACCCTTGACCCCGACCAAACCTCAACCTGAACCTCGAACCCTATACCTAAAATGATCCCAACCCTAACCTCATCCCTAATAAAATTTTGTTCCCCGACCCTCGAGCCCTACATTGACCTCAACCTCAACTGATAACAACACGCTAAGGGTCCAAGAATTACTAATGAAAATATAAGAAAATCAAGAAATGCGAGGAAGCTAGAAGTAAATAATGAAACGAAAAAAAAAGACAGAATTTAAATATAGATTGATTCAAGAAAGAGTTTCTTGAATCCAAGAGGTTTCTTCTTGATGTTGAACCCTAGAAACAACAATTAGCTAATGAAGAACTAACCGCCTTTGATGGAGAATTTAAGACAAGAGATAGATTGTGAAACCCGACCTTTTAGAATAATAAAAACAACAATAAACCTAAATATATCGCCTTTATCGAATACCAAGAAGTTGTCTAAAATTTGAAAATAGTTTAATCTTAACACCATAAGTCGAGACTTGACTGTTCAAGAATAAATCCAAGAAGTCACACACAAGAGTGCAAGAAGAATCTCACAATTCTTATTGATAATAGTTTGTAATAATCTAAGTCTAAAAATAAATAAGACACATATTTATATAGGAGAGGGCTCACGAAATTAAGCTTAGAAAACAAAGAAATAAATTCCTAAACTACTTTGGACAACAAGTCCAACTACCTTAGAAAAACAAAAGGACTAGAAAATAAAAACCAATTCAATCTTGGATATTAGCGAAGTCCGGCACATAAAGCATCCTGCATTCACGCAGAGTCCGAGGAATAGCCGCACCTAAGGAGTGTGATGTTGACAATCTAATCTAATGCAAGCATTAGTACTTGCTTAAGAAAGCCAATCTTAATAATTATAGGAAAAGTAAAAAACTACCCAAGAAAGTATTAAAAATGTCATTACTAATTAGGAAACAATTCCATAAAGAGTTAGGGAACCTCTCGAGGAATTATTGGGCATTAAGTAATCTCAAATTAATGGCTAAAAATGTGGTTCCATATGGGGCTCCTTGGGCGGCAAGTTTGGGCACATTTTAGGTGCCAAATTGGTCCAAAAGTGACTGATTTGGACCTCCTTCAAAGTCTAGCTTTTGGGCTTCAATCCACCTCTTCTTGGACTTAAAATTGGGCCATAAAATAGTAACAACACCAAGATTATTCATATCCTTTAGCTTTGGGCTCTTTCTTCAAATTAACTGCTTCTTTATTTGTACTTAATGTCCAATAATCTTATTTTGTAACTCTTTGGCTTGGGAATATTTTTAATTACCTTTTTGGTAATTTCAAAAATTTATCCTTCTACTTGAATATAATTGAGCTTCCTAGGGTGCTCGCATTACCCTCTTATTGAAGAAAATTCGTCCTCGAAATTGACCTTGCAAGAAATGGAAGACACACATTAGTAAATGACATCCACAAATTAGAAAAAATGATAGGAATAACACAAGATAATAGCCATGTGCCCACTTAATCTAATTAAGCCTAACATATATAAATACAACCCAATTAAGCATATTAATATCATCATCCGAATAAAATTTATGCCTACTTAGATAACTACAACAAAAATCTCTCTTAAATGCTCCAAGAAATGAAACTTGCAAGTCCAAATCGATTTTGCCAATAAAGTAGTCCAAAATTCTTCATAAGGAGAAATTACAATAGATTTATCATACATCTATTTATTCCAAGTATCTCTACGACATGAATAAATAAAACTTTTATGGTAGAGTGCCCGTAAAAGCTCGCTAGGGGTCTAAGGTTTTATAGTGCCAAGGACAAGCTAAGATATTCGGAAGGTTGTAGGATACGTTTTGCAGCGAGCTTTGCGAGCTTGTAGTATGGATTTGTGGACCGCTCAATACGTCACGAAGTGGGCAGAAGAACCGGCTCGAGTGGAGGATTCTGTGGTCAATTATGCAGATATCAAATCAGCTTCGCTAACCGCAGAATCATCACAAAATAGGTCAGAAGCGTGCCGCTTTCGGGGATCTTTTTGAAGTGGATTATGCGGACCACATATTAGTTTCATGGACCATATATCCGTCACAATAATGGTAAGGCCACCTAGGAAATTTTTGAAGGAGAATCTGCGTTCCAATGTGCTGACTGCAAAACAAAAATGCAGACTACAAATCTGCCATATATTCAATCAGGTCACTTCAAAAATATTGGAGGACCATTTCGCAGCCCGCAAAAGCGATATGCAGTCTTTTTCGCGACCACAAATATATTTTGGAGGGGCACTTTTGGAAAATCTCCTACCCAACTCTAATTCTAATAAAAGACCTAGAAGTTGTTTTAGAAAGGAACATCTGATTATTTTGAGAGAGAGAACCATCCTAGAGAGAGAGAGAGAGAGAGAGAGAGAGAGAGAGAGAGGAAGGGACCTCTACCCTTCAACACTTCTTGCTCAATTCTTGGAGATTTGAAGGGAGAAACTTACAAGGTCTTTGGCTAGCAAGGCAAGGCTTCATCCCAAGCTCTTATGAAATTTTCAAATGATGTAATTGTAGGTTGAATTTGAGTTATTGGAGCTTATGGTATGAACTTGAGATTTGGTATTTTGGAGAGTTTGGAGAAGGTATTGTTTGATGTAGTTGTTGGTTGGCCATGCACGTATTATTGATACCATACCGCCTTTTGTAATGGTGCTTATTAATACTTCACACCCTTTCCATAACAACATTCATACCAATACCCATCCTTGGGGTAGTATGGGACCTTCAGCAATACATGCATGGCCACCCATTACTAAAGGTGGTAAAGGGCTATGGTAACAATAAGGTCAGGAATCCAAACTAGAGTAAAAATAAGTGAATGCAGAATCAACATCAATAAGAAGTTGAACGACTAGAATTAAATTACAGAAAATAGAAGACTCCGGAAAAGAATTCCAAGAATTTTAAAGAACGCAAGTTCTATAGCCTTGACAAGATCCAAGCAATAATTTTTTTGATTTATTGAAGAAATCAAATGCCTTTTCTTGAGAAAACAAATCAATATAATAGATTTGGATCTAGACTGCTTTACAAGTAACTTGAGACAATAATTAATAGCTAGTATTAATGCCTTCTAATAATACCACAAAGAAATCAATATTATCACAATAAATAAGTTATCCTACTACCTTGAACTGTGAACTAGTAAAGATTGAAAGATAAACTCAAAGCACAAGTCTCGAAGGTTCAAAATGAACTCTCAAAGATAATATAATTAATCAATAATGAAGTACCAAAATGAATAAAAAATACTCCTATATATAGGCATAAAATGTCCTAAAATTTAGGCAAGGTGACTTCCAAGGCATAAGAGAAACCCTAAAAGATTATTTTAGAAGTATAAAATAAAACCCTAATTTAGAGGCTAATCTAAAGATTAGAAAACCTAGTAAAAACTAATTAAACACAAGACGATGGGTGGCCAAATCCCTTTGGGGCAGACTTGGGCCTTAAACTCCTAGTTTGGGCTGTTGGTTTGGACTTCAACTGGGCTCCTTTTGAAATACCTCTTCTGGACCTCTTTTAAGCTCATATTGAGCTCTTCTAGGTGCCCTTTTGGACTTAAAGGGCTGATTTTGTAACCAATCTAACTCCTGTTGAACATCAATTTGGGCCACCAAATAATTGTAAAACCTAGACAATTTATCTCTTTTGGGCTTGAGCTCTTCCTCTACAATTAAAAGTTTTTTTATTTACTATTAAAGTCCAACACTCTTGATCTGCAATTCTTTAACTTGAGATATTGTATATGGCCTTCTTGGAGCTTCCAAAACATTTTCCCTGTCCTTGATGATATAATTCCCCTCTTTCTAAAAAGAATTCATCCCCCAATTTGATCCAATGACAAACAATGACAAGTTAGCAACATTGAATGTAGCACTTACTTGAAACTCACCAGGAAAGTCCAGCTTGTAAGCATTGTCTCCAGTACTTTCAAGGACTTGGAATGGACCATCTCCTCTAGGATGCAACTTTGACTTTCTTTTAGAAGGAAATATCCTTTCTAAAGTGAACCCAAACTAAATCTCAGGTTTAAAATAATTTGTTTTCGACACTTCTTCTTTCTCAAGGCATTTTGCTCATTTTTCTTCTCAATTGCAAGCGTTGTTTACTCATGAATTTTTCTCATCAACTCAGCATTTATCCTACAATTAAGATCAACAATATCATTAGTAGGTAATAGCAGTAGATCAAGAGGATTAAAACCATAAACAACCTCAAAATGAGACAGACATGTAGAACATATTGTTCTATTGTAAGAAAATTCAATCAAAGGTAAGTGGTATTCTGATCACGCCAACTATTCCTTATTAAAAGGACTAAGTGAAGAAATATAATTCGATCTAAGAGTCTGGAGTAGAATCCCACAGGGAATTAACTTATTAATCATAACCACTAGTCTGGCAAGAGTTCAATTAATCAAGTTTCAGAAAAGTTGAATAATGAGTTGAGTGTTTACTAACTAAAAGCAAAATAATTAAAATGATGTAAATTTATAACTAACAGAGTAAATGTTGTAAACAAGATTGGAAAATTCTAGGGTTATGATTTTTCCAATTGTCGGAATCTCCCCCGCTACATTTCCTATAAATTTGCCTAAGAACTCTATACCGATCGTGAGTTCTTTAGGTCTCGTAATTCTCGTCCGAGCAAGTACCCTACATTACTAGACGTATTCTTTTGAACTACGCTAGCTGGCACTAATTCATCACTCACGACGATCGCACCAAGGTTTCGTTATTTCTAATCCTGCCTTTTAACCCTCCGTATTGATTTTTCAAATAGGTTAGGAGCGATGTTGTTCAACGACTAACTAAATGTATACCCTCTTTCATGCAATGCACACAAAATTGAGAGCTCTTCAATCATCAACAAAGAAAACTTAGTTGAACAAATAGATAAAGATCAACGACAAATTTATATTAAATGCAGTGGAAAATCATCCTTCAATAGGTTCCATCAAACCCTATATGAGAAAGTTTAGCTACTCATAAATGTATAAGCAATCATCATAATGTTCAAAGACATTAAACTATAAGGTAAAGAGAAACGATGGAAAACTCTTTTGATTCCTTGCTCCACAGTGCTCTATAGCCTTTTTCTTCTCCAAATAATGTCCAACCCTTCCTTAACTCGTTTAGGGAGTATTTATATATTAGGGTCAAGGTTCTTGAGTCCAAATCCAGGTCAGAGTATTTTTAATTCGCGTACAATTGGCCACTGGGCACCTGACATCACGAGGCCAGGCTTGTAACGCGCCTGGGACCTCATGAGGCACGGCCTATAGTGAGACTAAGCTAGCTACAGAGCTAGTAACGCCTAGCCTGTAGCTAGACTTGGGTACTTTGTGCTTTTGTGCTCTTTTCTTGTATTTTTGTCCTCTTTTCATGAAACCTTCACTCAAATTTGTCTTCCGATGTTCCTACACATAAAAACAATATAATTTAGCTCAAATGTCTCACAATTAACCACTAAACCAACAAAATATAAGGCGAGTAATGTACTAAAAATATAAAATTATGGCCACACATCACTATCCCACACAAAAATGTTGCTAGTCCTCGAGTCAACCACCAATTCACACTAACCCTGAGCACTTTATTTTCTTTTAACACATCCGAAGCACACCATACCTTTGATTGTTGTTGGTAGCAACAATTGAACATTAGCATATGCTTTCAATACACACGTCCCTTTACTTTATGCCATACTTCAAAAATTTATTCAACAACAAGACAGCATGCTTATAACAATCCTAGCCTCACAAATCGACTCAATATCGCAATGCATTCGTGGCTTGAACACTTAACACCATAGAGAAATCTAATAACGTCACCTATCCCTCGCGAAATCATGTGCCCTCACAACAAAAACAAAAGAGTAAGTTGAATTCACACATTCGAATCAAATGCTCAAATATATTTTAAAGACTCAAATATGTCAAAGAAATTCCTCAATCTCACAAAGAAGTCACATGCATGCACAAAGTACCATAGGCTTGCCCATTATGTAAACATCCACTAATGTAGGCTTCCTCAATCTAAAATCAAATAGGACTTTTTCGTGGTTGTAACATGGGCTATGAGACGGGTAGAGTATATTTTTAGAATAGTGACTAACCCTCCTAAGTACTTTAACACATCACATATTTTATTTTAACCGCAAGTTATTCAATCCACACTTCGATTTGACAAACAATATCATCCCAAGAGCGTTCCCTTTTTTTTAAGCACTACTTTACTACATACCTACTAGCAAGGACTATATATCAATTTCTTCATCTACATATTTTTTTTCTTCTTTTTTATTCTAAACTATGTGTTTTTTTAAAAATTATTTTTCTCTTCTTTACAATTCCCTCTTGTAGTGTATTCTTTTGCAAAACACGTGCAACTTTTCTCTTTCAGTGGTTCCACTCAAAAGCCGCTCAAGTTCCCTCTTTACTTTTTCTAGCGCTTATTTTACAATTAAAGTTCTTTAAGAGGTAAAAGGATCAAAACAATGGAAATTAAGAACAAAGGGGTACATAGTTGTAATGTGGTTGCCAATTAAAGTCTATAGACTTAATATGGTTGACTAGGGATAATTTTCATTTGTGGTAAGCATTAAGCTCAACAATATTAAATAAAACCTAAAATTATTTTTCAAACAGAGCAAAGTCTAGGATTTTTCTTCAACTCACATGACGGGCAAGTTCTAGACTTTCATGTGATGACATAGACTACACAAATTCCCACCACACATAAAACATGACTCACTAAGGACAGTTTCATTCCGACTCTCAAATAATTGCAAGTATTCATAGAGAAACTAATTATTAAGCATTAAGCACAAAGTGACAAATTCAAGAAAAAGAGACATAGGAGTCAATAAATATGCTAACTCAACAAAGCATCATAAGCAACATTAAACCATAGGGAAGGTAATACACATGCTAGAGCCTAAATATGCTACTATCAATACGACTCGATTGGTCGTTTTATGTAATCACGCCCCATTACCCTTTTTATTACTTCACACATATTTGTTTATCCTTTTATGGCTTCCGGGGTTGGTTAGTTTTGTTCTGGGAAGCTTTCGGGTTGATTTGGACCCTTGATTCTTGACTTAGAAGTTTAAATTTGGAAATATTGACCAAACTTTGCCTTTTGTGAAAATGACCCCAGAACAGTATTTTTATGACTCCGATAGCTTCGTATCATGATTTCAGAATTGGATGCCCAGAATTATTTTTGGGAGTTCGTAGGTTGATTTGTGTTGATTTGCCAAAATTTGGCAATTTAAAGTTGAAAAGTTTGACCGTAGGTTGACTTTTAGCTATCGAGCCCAAATTTTTGTTTTCGGACTTGGAATAGGTCCGTTATGGTATTTAGAACTTGTTTGCAAAATTTAGTGTCGTTTGGAGTTGATTGATAGGATTCGGATGCTTAGTTGTAATTCAAGAAGTTCTTGAAAATTTCATTGAATTTCATACTTTTAGAGTTTAATTCGTAGTTTTAGATGTTACTTATGTGTTTTGATTGCGCGAGTGAGTTCATATGATGGTTTTAGACTTATGTGAATGTTTGGTTAGGAGCCCCGAGGGCTAGGATGACTTTCAGACATGTTCCAGAGTGGTTTGGACTGGAAATTGCAGAAAACTGATGTTTGGTGCTTTGGTGTCGCAAATGCGAACACCACGAAGGCGACAGGTGATGGGAAGTTGTCGCAAATGCGACCTCACCTTTGCATTTGCAAGGCCAACAGAATTTGGTCATCTTCACAATTGCGAACAATTCGTTTGCTTTTGCGATTTACCCAGTTCTCAATTGCGAATATTCTATCGCAATTGCGATATATGTTGAGTTTGTCAGGGTTCGAAAATTTGAGCCCTGGTCCGCAATTCGCAAATGCGAACCCTGTGTCGCAAATGCGACATCTGCATCTGGTTAAAGGGTTGGGAGACAGAATTTTTAAACTCATTCTCACATTTTTGTACCCTAGACTCAGTAGGAGGCGATTTGGAGAGGGAATGTTCACCTACAAACCTTGGGTAAGTGATTATAATCTATTTTTTACCATATTCCATCAACATATCTTAGATTTTAACACCAAAATCATGTGAATCAAAGTAAAAACTTGTGAAACTTTGGTAAGTTTTTGAAAAATAAGAAATTGAGCTTTGAGAGTCGATTTGGACTCGAATTTTGAAACTAATCATATATATGGACTCGTGGGGCCATGGGTAGCTGGAATCTACCATTGGACCGAGGTTTTGGCAAGCCGAGCCCCAGGTTGACTTATGTTGGCTTTTGGGAAAAATGTAAAGATCTAAATTTGTTCTATTACAATTGAATTCCCTAGCATTATTTGATGATATTGAGTTAATTTTGGTTATATTTGAACCATGAGGAGGCGGATTTTAAGGGAAAAGCTATTGCCGAGTATTGAATTGGCCTAATTAAGGTAAGTGTCTTGCCTAACTTCGTGTAGGGGAACTATGCCTTAGGATTGGTATTGTTTGATTCAATTGTGCTAAGTGAAATCCGCGTATGCAGGGTGACGAGTGGGTACATGGGTTGTACGTGATATTTGACTGGTTTAGGTTACTCAGACTGTTTTCGTGCTTTAATTGAAATGCCATATTATGCTCTAAATTCGCATAGTCAATTTATCCCTAATTATTTTAGAGTATCCTTAAATGCCTTAGTTGACTTGTTTAGTATTTGTTCTATATCCTACTTGCTAAATTTCTCCCATGCTTAGTTGAACTTGTTGCCTCCTTTATTGTACATGCTACCAATTCATTGTTAATTATTGTCACTTGAAGTAATTGTTCATGCTATTGTTGTGAAAACATTGATATTGTTATTGACAAGTTTTTTTATATGGGCATTATGGTGCGAATTGTTATTGTGAAATGATATTGACGCACATGTGGCGGTATAAGGCTTGGAGTTGATGTGCATGCGGCGGTATAAGGTGGGCTTATGTGCATGTTGCTTGTAGGGGAACTGAGTGAAGCTACGCGATGTCATAAGGTGGGTTAAAGTGCGTGTAGCTATTTCGGAAAAACTATTTTCAAAACCAATTTTCAAATGTAAGGCTCACGCGGCGGTATAAGGAAAGATGGTGATTGAAATTGAGAAATGTGAATACGAGGCGGTACCTCGGTTGTGATTCTTGATTATATGAGGTAGTACCTCGGTTTGATTTCATTATACACAAGGCAATACCTTGTTGTGATTCTTGCTGTTCATTTCATGTTGCAAAGTGTTTTGGTGGTAATATTTCTTGCTGCCTCATTCTTTATTGTTCTAGCAGTTGTTGTTCGTCCATGATCATTGTAGCCCCTTTAGTTGCTTCTTTTATGCTATTTCAATTGTTGATTTTCCCGCACTAGTTCATGCTATTATCTTGGTTTAGTTTTAGTTTTTTCTTCATTTTCCAATACATATCCGCACTACATTTTCATACTGTCTATTTATAGCCTAGTAGGTGTCTTGACCTGGCCTCGTCACTATTCTACTGAGGTTAGGCTTGATACTTACTGGGTTCCGTTGTGGTGTATCCATACTACGCTTCTCCATATTTTTTTGTGCAGATCCAGGTACTCTATCCGTGCCGGACACTAAAGTTGATAGAGTTGCTGCTTGGGAGACTTCAAGGTATACCTGCTCCACGTCCGCAGGCCTCAGACTCACCTTCCCTTTTATTCTGTTTACTGTTGTAGTTCTTTCAGACAGTGATGTAGTAGCTATCTTAGTTTTTACTCTATAGAGCTTATGACTCCGTTCCACCGATTTTGGGGTGTGTATTGTGAGACTCTGTTCTCGAAAGGTTTTTATTAATTATTTAGTTGTTTTCAGTAACTTGTTAATTATATCTGTTCAATTATTATTGATTTTTAGGTTTACCTAGTTGTATAGACTAGGTGTCATCACGACATTCTAAGGAGGGGAACAGGGGTCATGACAATCAAACAAGTCAAAAGGCGCCTAGAAATCTCATTTTCCCATCCTTTTATTCCTCCATCCTAATCAACTCAAAAATAAAAAGCCTAATATCCGGTTCAACTATATCCCATGGAAAAGAATCGAGACACAAAGAAAAACCACGGGAGATTATTACTACCTTAAAAATTTACTATGGATTTTTCTGATTTTCAAATTTTTTGTGTTTTTGGTTAGACTTTAATCCCTCAGAAAAACTGCGTAGGAGATCCATCGTCGGGAAAAGTTCAATCATTTCTATGATATATATAAAATAAACTACTAAAAGCAATCCTAAAAACTAAAGAGTAAAGCTAGGATACTATACTAAAATATTTTTGTATTTTCTCAATATTTCTTTTTTCAAAATTTTGCTAAAGTAGAAAAGAAGAAGCTAATAACTACTATGCAAAAAAAGAATAAAAAAATAAAAACTATTAGGTTATCTACTATTTACATGCCACAGAGAATAGAGAATCCCCCATCCCACACTTAAGTCATGTTGTATTCTCAGTGCATATATAAAGCAATAAAAACAAGTAAGGTGGTAGAAAAAACTCCCTGATCAGTCTTCATCATCGCCCTCATAATATAAGGCCCCATCTGCAGCTATCACTCGTCAACATCTGCTCCCCCATCAGCATCATCCTCAGCCTCCTCCTCAGGCTGCTCGGTCTCTGAATAGTCTGGCTTGTTGACATCCTCGTCCTCAGGTAGTTTCTACCCGTCGCCAAGTCCAACCAGACGCTAGGGATGAGCATTGAGCGAAAATCGCTCATGTAAGTTGGCCCTCTCCTCCAGAGTAGTCGGCCTCCCTCCAATCTGAAGCTGCAAGTCTAGCATCCCATAGAAATGAGCCATAAATCTATCATCACGAGCATTATGCTCGGCACCTGTAGGTGAAGACATATTGTTCTCCTCCTTTGCCGGGATGCTGGTGATGTTCCAACCTCGAAGGGGTGTTGGAATGACTACATCAAAATCTCACTCCTCCTCTACTTCCTCTTTTCTCAGGTATTGTGTCAGCATGTTGCCGAAGAACAACCTATCAATTCTCTTACTTTGCTCACCTGCGCCATCCGGTGGTGTATCAACCAACCCACATTCACCTTTTGGCCAGTCATTAGGAAATAAAGAAGGCATACCCTCTCATGACTGATCATCGTGTCATGGTTGCATAGTAACAATCGCGTGTTGATCAATTTCAATCAAACTTGAATTTCTGGCTTCATCTTCTTCTTTGGAAATTTCCTATGGCATTGGGTCTTTTTGTCACGACCTCAGGCTGCCACAGAATTGACACCATATAGAGTATGTCTACACTCCCGATATGTCGGGTGGGCAATGAAGTTACCTAGAGGCTCATGGTGAACATCCGGAACTCCCAAGTAATTGCGTATAGTTGAATACAAAAAAACCAATCAACTGGTCTCGAATAGGCACATACTGCTCTGGATCATCCGGATATATCCGGCATAGAACTCACAATCAAGGTTCACATTGATATCCTATGGGTTCCCAAAAAAGTTGCTCAACCCAAGATCATGAATACCCCTTCGGATCGCCGGACACTTAGATTTTAAATGGCGCTCATGAAAAACCAAATAAAGGTGCATATTCTTAGGCCGACAAATAAGGGTGCTCTTAGTCCCATATTTTCGCTGTCCCAAAGGCGTTAGCCGTGAGGCTGCCATAGTAGCAACATCTTGCAACCCCACAACATGACTCGAGGTGGCCTCTCCTCATTTCCTCTTTTTTGGTGGAGGTGCAGATGATGCCTTGCCTTTGGTAGGAGCAGTAGTTTTGCCCTTTCCTTTGTCTGTCGGTGGTGCACTAGGCTTCGGACGTACCATATTTGTACCTACACAAGAGGATATTAGTCAACCTTAGAGGGCATTGAATCACATCAAGACGCGGTCTTAGGACCCCAAAATTCAAGACATTAGCACACTATTGTCAAGTAAGTTGAGGCTACTCAGACTTCACCTCTTAAAATTAAGCAATTACTGTGGCTACAAGACAACCAGTTCAAGTGGGAAAAAATGTACATGCCAAACTTAAACCCTTCAACCCGCCTCCAGTGAGCCACCCCACACATAAGTTTTATGCTCGGGATTCTTACAACCTACTAGTGTATCAATCCCGGAGACTCGGGCTCCAATCGAGACACAACGTGCCTTTGAGGAATTTATCAAACACATGGTGCACACTAGTGTAGTTGAAGCTTTTGTGTGGGTGAAGGATTGCCTCACCCTCCAAAATCGGCCTGGGATTCAAGTTTACAAACTCGTAGGAGAAACAAAAATAACATTCCCATGTGTTTCATAGGGTTGAGACAAGCATGCACAATTTCACATTCAAGACATTCATAAATTTTCAAGATGCAACTTTTTATTTTTTACCTCAATCTACCCAAAATAAAGGAAGGATAGAGATGAATTCATACCTTAGATATTGTAGAGGGAGGGGTAATCATCAACTAATGATGATTGTGACGGGATGTATGTGTGAGATGAGAGTTGGAGAATTTGGGTTAGGGGAAAGAGGGAAGGGAGGGGTGGCAGTGTTTTAAGTGGAGAGGGAGGTTACCAGAGATAAGGGAAAAGAGAGTGAGGCAGAGTTGTTTTATGGAGGGGTTGGGCTTGGGTTTTATTTTAAGTGTGTGCACGTGTGTGAATGTTTTAAAGTGATGTTTTCAATGAGTGGATAAAAAGGAGAAAAGGGACAAAAACTCACCTAGATCGCTAGCCAGGACGCGAGGCCCACCGCGCGGCAAACTTGGAAACGTGAGGCATGCATCAATATGGAGACCAGGCGACGCGAGCCTGGGCGTGAGGTCAAGCGTGCTATAGAGATCGCATCGCTAGGCCCAGCGCGAGGCAGAGCATGCAATTGACTGCGCGACATTAGCTCCGGCGCGAGGTCCAGGGTGTGTTAGGACGCACGACGCCAGCTATGTAGCGTGATTATTGCCTAGCTTAGCGAGGTTTGGAACATATTTCTAAGTGGTTTTTGTTCCGTTTTGTGAACTCCTTCATGCGTTATAACCTCCCAACATGCTCTCATACCTGTTCAAACATCAAGACTTAACTAAAAACTTGTTAGTACCTAAAAATTAAAAGAAAAGTCTAATTAAGCTAAATTAAACTACGAATTTCGTTATCTCCTAACAAGTACCTTAGTTAATGTCACAACATGACAAATAAAACATTACAATGGGCTGACTCCCACGAAGCGCCTAATTTAATGTCGCGGTACGACGTAGACCTTCCAGATTATTCTTTACTCACATATTGGGGTTCGTTCAAGTACATCATATCTTGCTCTCTTTTTTATTCACTCATTCCAAGGTAGTGTTTCAACTTTTGCCCATTCACTCTAAACTGGTTCGGACCATCTTCGGAATCAATTGCAACTGCTCCCCTAGAATGTACCTCTAACACACGAAATGGCCCTGACCATCGTGACTTCAACTTACCTGGAAACAATTTCAGTCTTGAGTTGTACAATAGTACCAAGTCTCAAGGCTTAATATTCGGCTCAATAATATTTTTTTCATGGATCATCTTCTATCTTTCTTTGAATAGCCTGGTGCTCTCAAAAGCATGATAATAGAACTCATCAAGCTCATGCAGCTCTGTGACTCTACATGGGCTAACAGCCTCCCTATTAAGATTTAATTACCCTAATGACCAGAATGCCCTATGCTCTAACTCCACAGGCAGGTGGAACGCCTTTCCAAAACACCAATTTTTACAATGACATACCAATCAGAGTTTTAAATACAATGCGGTAAGCCCATAGTGCATCATCCAATTTTCTCGCCTAATCAGTTCGAGTAGCATTTACTGTCTTGGTCAAAACACTACTGATTTCTCTGTTTGACACCTCCACTTCCCACTTGTTTGTGGGTGATATGGAGTGGCAACCTTATGGCGAACACCATATTTCTTAACAACTTTACAAAGGCTCGGTTGCAAAAGTGGGTGCCGCCATCACTAATGATTGCCCTTGCAGTGCCAAATGCGGGTGAAGATATTTTTTTCTCATATAACCAATGACTCCTTTTGCATAATTAATCGGGAGTGCCACAGCTTCCACCCATTTTGAGACATAGTCCACAGCTACCAGTATGTACTTGATGCTATATGAGCTGACAAATGGTCCCATTAAGTCGATTCCCCATATATCAAATACTTCTACCTCTTGAATTGGGTTCATGGGAATCTCATGTCAACGGGAAATATTCCCCTTCCTTTGGCACTCATCACAACCTTTCACCCAAAAGTGTGCATCTTTAAACAACATCGGCCAATAAAAACATGACTCCAACACTTTTGCCAATGCCCTTACTCCTCCAAAATGGACTCTAAAAGGTGAAACATGACATGCCTGCAAAACAGAAGCTTGGCCTATCTCGGGGATACATCTCTGGATCATGTTATCAATACAAATCTTGAACAAATATGGATCATCCTAAAAATACATGTGACAATCACAAAAGAACTTTTTCTTTTGCATAGAGGACAAGTCATAGGGAACAATATCGCTACCCCGGTAGTTTGAAATATATGCATACCATGGCGTACCTTAAGGCTCGTGGCCAATAGTTGTTCATCTGGGAAAGTCTTCGATCTCTTCCACCTCAACCTTCTTTTTAGCTCTTTCAACCCTGGACAAGTGATCAGCCACTTGGTTCTCTGTTCCCTTTCGGTCATAAATTTCCAAGTCAAATTCTTGTAGCTGTAGCACCCATAGAATCAGGCAACACTTTGACTCCTTTTTCTCAATTAGGTACCTGAGGGTAGCTAAAAGCTGATTAATGAACGATAGCGAAAAGTGGTCTTTTCAGTTGGCCTTGTTCTATCTTTTGTAGTCCATACAAATTCGCCATCCTGTGACTGTTCTTGTTGATATCAACTTGTTGTTCTCTTTTTGCACCACAATCATTCCACCTTCCATTGGCACACACTGAATTGGGCTGACTTAGTTTTTGTCAAAGATGGGAAAGATGATTCCCACATCTAACCACTTGATCACGTCTTTCTTTACCACTTGTTTAATGTTCGAGTTTAGCCTTCTTTGATATTCTATGGAAGGTTTGTGCCCATCTTCTAGTAGAATCCTAAGCATACAGAAGGCCGGGCTAATACCCTTTATGTCTAGAATGGCCCAACCAATTGCAGTCTTGCATTTTGTCAGACACGACAAAAGTTGTTATACCTGCACATCTAACAAAGAAGATGATATAATAACAGGTATATCTGAGATCGGTCCCAAGAAAGCATACCTTAGGTGAGATGGTAGTGGTTTTAGCTCCAACTGTTGTGGCTCTTCATTCGATGGCTTAGCTAGAGAGGTCTTTCTTTCTTCTAAGTGTAAAGGCTCGAATTCAAGCTCTCTTTTCCAGTACCCTTGGCCTTCAAGAGATAACACCCACTCCTCCAAGTTATCACCATCTACATCTTCTAAGTTCATGAGGTAGGCTGCTACAGGGTCTTTTGCATTCGGTGCCTCTTCTTCTTCCTCTAGAATCACATCTACTGCTTCAATCAGAGAGCAATTACCAAACTCTCTGGGTTGTTGCATGGACTTCTGCACATTGAATGTTATTTCTTAATCATTTAGTTTCATATTTAGCTCCTCAGTTTCACAATAAATCAGAGCTCTTCCATTTAGTCTCATATACATGATGGCCTCTTCACCGTTCGGTCAGCTTGCTGAAGTAACATAGATGTGGGCCTGGCTCTTCCAATGCCTAACTTTTTGTAGATAGACAAGGGCATCAAGTTATGCTCGCCCCCCCCAAAAAAACTGCTTTAGCAAAAGCATAGCTGCCTATGGTGCACGAAATTGTGAAACTCCCTGAGTCGGATAGCTTCTTAGCTATTGGTCTTGTCACAATAGCACTATTGGTCTTATCCAATGTCACAGTTGCCAGGTCTTGGAAGTCAAACTTGTGAGACATCAAGTCCTTCATCATTTTTGCATAACCATACATCTCCCTTAAGGCATCAATCAGTGGGATGTTCACCTGAATCTATTTCAATATCTCCATGAATTTTTTATATTGCTCATCCTTCTGATAGTTAGCCAACCTCTACGAGAAGGGTGCTGGAGGTCTCTTCCTTCTTGTAACTTGCGTGGGATTCTGTTCAGGCACTTTTTTAGATATTGTCTCCTGCCCTTGTTCGGTTTCCTTGGAAACCCCTTTTTCTTTGCTTGGTCCCTCCTGGGCTTGTTGCACTATTAACTCTATTAACTCAATTGACTCGTCCACCTCAAGTGGTGTTGGAGTTGGTTGACTTTCTCGAGCAATCTCTTGCTCTAGATCAAGGTCTCTACCATTTCTTAGACTCACCGCCATCAACTGCTTCGAGCCCTACACTTTTGGATTAACATGTGTGTCCGCAGGTAACGTTCCTTGGGAACGATTATTCAAAGCCATAAATATCTGCCCTAATTGAATCTTTATGCCTTTTATTGCTGAGTCATATGCTTAAACCTTCTCTTGCATCTTTCCATTGGACCCAATGAGTTGTTGCAGCATTCCTTTAATCATCTTGTCTCACTTCTGTTGTTGTTAAGGCTGTTGATAAGCTAGCTGCTGATTTTGTTGATTGTATCCCTATTGCCTTTGGTAAGGAATGACTTGACCCTATTGTCTCATAGCTCCAAGATTGTTGTTCTTATTGTACTACTGACTCTAGTGCCCCTAATTCTGACCACCTTGCCTCTAGCCTCCAAAGTTTCTCACATAGTTCATATTCTTTTGGTAGTTCTAACTATCACTTTCACCACTCTACGAGCACACAGATGGTTGATTAATTCATGGTGTGCATAATTCTCCATTTGTCATGTCAATTATGTACACGTGCTTTTGGCCCGACTCTTCACTCTTCTTAGTGTTGGTACTCATTTGCATCATCAGAGTGACCATATTCTCAGCTATGGAGTTGTTTGGGTCTAGAGTTACTGAGTGAACTACAAGAGTGCTTGTAGAGTCACTTGTCATCCATCTTGAGTTTTGAGCCATTTTATCAAATAGGACCTTACATTCTCTCAATGATTTGCTCAAACAATGCTCCACCTACTAAAGCATCAACATTGGCTTTCAAGCTATTTTCCAATCCCATGTAGAACCTTTGTCCCAACATCTGATCGGGAACACCATGGTGTGGAAACTTGGCCAGCATCTCTTTGAACCTCTCTCACGTTCTTGCAGTGTTTTAGCTGGTTTCTTCCTGAAGCTTAATATCTCATCAACTTGCTTGGCAGTCTTATTAGGAGGATAGAACTTGTTCAAAAGCTGCTTGACTATTTCATTCCAAGTAGTGATTGAGTTTATGGGGAGGGAATTGAGCTAAGTCTGAGCCTCTCCTATCACAGAGAATGTAAACAACAATAATCTGATTGTTTCCGGTGTCACATTTTGTTGCCTTTGCATGAAACAAATTGACAGGAAATTTTTCAGATGATGTTGTGGATCTTTGATGTAAGACCCCGAGAACAGTCCCTTTGTCTGCAGCAGATGTAGCATGTTGTTCGTTATTTGAAATGATCCCGCTTGTATCTGAGGGGCTGCAATTGCGGTTTCCAGATTTTTAGTGGTGGGTTGTGCCCAATCATAAAGTGATGCTTCTAGCATAAGAGGTGCCACCCCCTGGTTGTTCGGTTCGTACCCATTGTTTCTGTTATTTTGATTGTCTACGACGTCACCCATGTCTAGTTGATTCGTTTTGTTGGGTCCTATTGCCGTTTGTCTTTCTTGTTTGCATGATTTAATGCCATGAGATGTTTCTCAGGGTCCGATAATGCTTCAAACAATTCACTAGTGCTTGAGGAGTTTCTAGGCATGCACCTGTAGCACACAAGACTACAAACGTCAAAATTTCAATATAATGAATTTAAACTCAAGAAAATTGACATAACTAAGAATCCTAGCAATTCTCCTAACTGTAATTAATAATACCATTAATTCTCCGGCAACAATGTCAAAATTTGAACACGCCCAACTATGTCTTATAAAAAGGACTAGGCGGTCGTTGCAAATATAATCCGGTCTAAGAGCCCAGGAGTCGAAACTCACAGGGAATTAAAATATTAATCCCAACCACTAGTCTCGCAAGAATTCAATTAATCAACTTCCAGAAATATTGAATATTGAGTTTAGTGTTTACTAAATAAAAGCAAAGTAATTGAAATGATGTAAATTTATAACTAACAAAGTAAATGTTGTAAACAAGATTAGAAAAGTCTAGAGATGCTCAACCTGGAGGTGTGATAAAATCGTATAGGCAGTATTTTCAGACACCAGCACACAATGGCAATAGGGGAAACACAACAGGAACAACACTGAGGCATCCCTCCTTGAGAAAGAAACTGGCAGGACAACTCTCAGGCAACATCACTACTAAAATCAGCAGCCACATTCTCAACAACTCAACAGCATCAACACCAACACAAAAGGCAGAAGACAAGCAGATCCTTTCCTACTCAAGAAATAGCAGCAGCAGCGACATCCAAGGCATCAGCAACATAACAAGGGTAGTAAATGGAATAAACACTCAGTACAAGAGCAAAGCTTAGTCAACCAATATCAGAAGAAGAAATTGGAACAAGAAACAACAATGCCAACACTTGAGAAGCAGCAAGAGATGCACCACTGGAAACAATTTCTTGGAATGAGGACAACTCACAGAGAGCAGAGAAGAATCAGCAGAATAAACAGCACCAAAGAACAGGGCACATACTCATGGACAGTGAATACACGCCACCACAATCCCACAAGCACCAAAGAATATCAATGCAAACTAGATATTATATGGACTACTCTTGACAGTTATCTTCAATTATGCTTTACTTCCAAAAGCCAACGCAAAATTGAAGAACACTTTCGGTTGTCATATAATATACTCCTTAGAACAATCCAACTTTTTGTTAAAGGCAGAATCTTTTGTACTAGAAGAAACACGCACTTGGTAGAATTAGGAATACAAGTAACTTTTTGTAAAGTTGACCTAGATTCACTACCCATCTTTTTTGTAAATATGACTGGCTATCGATTTAAGATAGAAAGTCATAACATCACTATAGGTCTAACTCCTCCTACCTACTTAGGCACATTTGACCATCAAATGTACACATTTTGCTATATGGAGGTCAGGTATATGTCCCCCTCCACCTTTGTATTTTTGGATTATATATATAAAAATATACACTAGGCAAACAGCCTAGTGAATTTTAAATAAAAAAAAAAGTCTAGAGTTATGATTTTCCAATTATCGAAATCTCCCCCACTACGTTTTCTATAAATTCGCCTATGAGTTCTCTACCGATCATGAGTTCTTTGGGTGTCGTATTCTCTTTCGAGCAACTACCATAATTTAGTAGACGTATTTTCTCGAACTACGCTAGTTGGCACTAATTCACCCCTCACTACAATTGCACCAAAGTTTCATTATTTCTAATCCCACCTTTAAACCCTCCATATTGATTTCTCAAATACGTTTGGGGTGATGTTATTCAACTGCTACCTAAATGCATACCTTCTTTGAAGCATTACACACTAAATCGGCACAGTTAATTGAGAGCTCTTCAATCACCAACAAAGAAAACATAGTTAAGGAAGTAGAGAACCATCAACGACAAATTTATATTAAAAGCAGTGGAAAATCATCCTTCAATTGGTTCCATCGAAGCCTAGATGAGAAAATTTAGCTACTCATAAATGTATAAGCAATCATCATGATGTTAAGACATTAAACTACAAAGTAAAGAGAAACGGAGGGAAAACTCGTTTAACTCCTTGCCCCACAATGCTCTGTCGCCTTTTTCTCCAAATAATTTCCAACCCTTCCTCAACTCGTTTAGGGAGTATTTATATTTTAGGTTCGAGGTCCTTGAGTCCAAATCTAGGTCAAAGTATTTTTAATTCACGAACAATTGACCACCCGAAGCCTAACCTCGTGAGGCCAGGCTTGTGCGAGGTGAGGCCTATAACGAGACTAAGCTGGCTATAGAGCTGGCGACGTCTGGCCTGTAACCAGGCTTGGGTACTTTTTTGCTTTTGTGCTCTTTTCTTGTAATTTTGTCATCTTTTCGTGCAATTTTCACTTGACTTTTTCTTCCGATGCTCGTACACATAAAATAACATAATTTAACTTAAAGGTCGCACTTAACCATTAAACCAACGAAATATAAGGCAAGTAATGTACTAAAAATATAGAATTATGGCCAAACATCATCTTCCCAAGAAGTTAATTTCCTTTCAAAACAACCTCAACATGTTTCCTAAGGTTCTATTAACTATTTCATTTTGTCTATCAGTCTGTGGATGACAAGAAGTTAAAAATAACAATTTAATGCCTAACTTTCCCCAAAATACACGCCAAAAGTGGCTAAAATACTTAGCATCCCTAGAACAATTTAATGCCTAACTTTCCCCAAAATACACGACAAAAGTGGCTAAAATACTTAGCATCCCAACAAACTGATCATCAACATGTGAAACATCATTATTCTTTAAATAAGGAATAAAACGAGCCATTTTGGAGAACCTATCTACCACAACAAATATACTATCCTTACCATACCTTGTTAAACCTAACACAAAATTCATAGAAATATCAATCAAAGGTGAAGTGGAAATAGGTAATAGCGTGTAAAGACCATGTGGTAACACTTTCAATTTAGCTTGTGTACATTCCAAACATTGTGCACACACTCTTTCAACATCTTTTCTCATGCCAGGCCAAAAGAAATTTTAGCAAGATGTATACTGTCTTTGGGACTCCAAAGTGACGCATAAGCCCTCCACAATGCTTCCCGTACAAATACTTCACGTAAAGAGCAACTAAGGATACACAACTTATTTTTTCTAAAACGAAACTCATCTTAAGATTAAACCACTCAAAAGAAACCAACTTATAATCTGCAAAAAATCTTGCCAATATTAACATCATTAGCATAAAGCTTCCTTGATTTGACCAAAACTCATCAATTTAGAAGTTTGAGTAGAAACTAACACATACCCTATTGAAAGTGCATCAACAACAGCATTCTCTTTCTCTTGTTTGTAATAAATTACATAAGGAAATGTTTCAATGAATTCAACCCACTTAGCATGCCTCCTAATAAGCTTACCTTGACTGTTAAATTATTTCAAGCACTCATTATCAGTTTTAATGACAAACTCTTTTGGCCACAAGTAATATTGCCATGTGGCTAAAGCCCTTACCAAAACATATAGCTCTTTGTCATAAGTGGAATTGTTCTATGTGGCTCCACACAACTTCTCACTAATGTAGGAAATAGGTTTAGAATCTTGCATCAAAACAACACCTATTCATTTTCCAGAAGCATCACACTCAATTACAAAAGATTTAGAAAAATCAGGCAATTGTAAAAAAGGAGCAGAACACAACCTTTCTTTCTATAAGTTAAAAGCATCACCTTGTTCTTTTCCCCATGTAAAACCCTTGTCCTTTTTTATTACTTCAGTTGAAGGAGAAGAAATGGTGCTAAAGTCTCTCACAAATCTCCTATACAAACTAGCAAGTCCATGAAAACTCCTAGCTTCGATTACATTCTTAGGTTTAGGCCATTCCTTTATTTATTTGATTTTCTATTTATTAACCTCAACTACTTTAGATCTAACTACAAAACCCAAGAAATCACATGATCCACACAAAAAGTACACTTTTTGAGATTAGCAAATAAAAGTTGCTTTCTAAGAAATTCAAAAACTTGTTTAGGTGTTCTACATGCTCTTCTAAAGAGTTAGAAAAGATCAAGATATCGTCAAATAATACCATAACAAAATTTCCATGGATGTCCTTAAAGATATGATTCATTAGTATCATGAAAGTGCTAGGTACATTAGTCAAGCCAAAAGGCATCACTAACCACTCATAAAGCCCATATTTGGCCTGGAAGGAGTTTTCCATTCATTTGTAGGATTCATTTGAATATGATTGGTAATCACTTTTCAGATCAATTTAAGAAATGATTTTGGATCAATGTAATTGATCCAACATATCATTAGGACGAGGAATAGGATGGCGATGCTTTATCGTTATCTTGTTGATTGCTCTACAATCCACACACATCCTTCAAGTTCCATCCTTTTTGGATACCAATAGGATGAGAGCAGAGCAAGACTCATGCTCTCCTTAACAACGCCTTTCTCAAGCAACTCCTCAACTTGCCATAGAAGCTCTTTTGTCTCTTTTGGGTTACTCCTATAAGCAGGCCTATTTGGAATTTATTATCCAGGTACAAAATGAATTTGATGCTCAATGCCTAGTAAAGGTGGCAATCCATTAGGAATATCTTCAGAAAAGGCATCTTCAAAATAAGAAACACTACTTGGCAAAGAAGAAGGTAGTAACTCGGAACTAATAAAAATTTCTATGTAAGTAAGTAGTATTACGGGTGACCCCTCATTTCTATATTTCAAAACTCTTTGGCTTATATAGAAACTCTTTTTTTTTTCACTTCCTTCGCTTCTTTCCTCTCACCAAAACTTTCCATTTTTTCACTCTAACCCCTTTTAATCTTCTCTCTCAAATTGATGCCCTCTTTTTTTTTTTCTTTTTCTAAATCTTAGCCTCCTTTCTTTTCTTTTCCTTCAAGCTCACATTTTATCCCTCACCTTGGTTTTCCCATTGTTTCCCTCAATCTCATTTGATCTTCAAACACTTGGGAGGAGATAAAGGTGAAAGACTAAACTTCTTGCCATTAAGCTCAAGAGAATATCTATTATTCCTCCCATCATGAAAAACATTCCAATCATACTGTCAAGGACGACCCTGTAAGATATGATAAGCTTCCACAGGTATTATATTACAAAGAATATCATCTCATATCTACCAGCATTGAATGACATCATGCAATGTTTGTTCGCCGTTACTTCACCACTGTCATTTAATCATTGGAGTCTACAAGGAGTATGTTATAACCCAATATTTGTACGTGTTATATTACACCGTAAGATAGTCTACCTTGGTTCGAGAAGAGAATTACCTTTGAGACAATAAGAGTTTAGTCCTATTGGTCCTAAACGATGCAAAGGTGTATAAGGGCGGTTAACAAGTATTAGAAGATAAACGAGTTAAGGATGTTGTAACTCGCATTTTTGGGAAAATCGAGAGGTGTTTAATATTACCAATATGGCATGTTTTAAGGTATTTGAATGATATGATATCCGTTTCATAAGTCTTGAAGTCAAACGAGTTATGAAACAAAAGTCGACAAAAGTTGTCGCAACTTAGGTTCACAATTTTACTTAAACGATAGGTAAAATGTTTCTGCAATTTTCTCCCAATTTACAAGGAATTACGGGGTGATATACCTACCAAATTAAATTTCTATGAGTCTAGTTTCCAATGCTTCAAACCGTTTGTCAATACGATCTCGGAGTATTGGGATAATTGCATTTCCGTAGAACTGCGCAGGCTGGTAGGTGACAAGTAGGTGCATCACCTACTTGCCAAAATTAAGGGCTAAAAGTTAAAAGCCCCAAGTCGGTTAAGAGAGGGCTTTTAAAAGCTTCTAAAGCCTGATAATTCACTATCATTTCACAGCTTCAAAACCTAAAAGAACCCCTGCAACCCCTCCCCAAAATAATACCACACAAACCCTATTTGATATTCCCCTCTTTAAAGTTCTAGTTGAAGGTAAACCCTAGAGTTTGAGGAACCAAAGCAAGGGCTGAGTTATCTAACAAGCAAGGTGAGTTTACTGCTCTATTTAGTACATGTTTTCTACTGTTAAGTCTTGATAAGTCGTTCTATGTGTGTAAGAACTCACGGGACGGTGATCGGAAGCCGTGAGTTCGAGTTATTCACTTGTAGCGGACGGACTTGTGAACTGTTTTGTGTTGCTGTAAAGCTGCGTGTTTCACTACTTATTTATGGAGTTTTGGAGGAGGAAGGGTGTGGAGAAACACCATATATGTTTAGGGTTGTGGTCTGATAGTTGTTCATAACATTTCCGGATCGTTTGACACGACTATAGTGGCCATTTTACGTATGAAGTGATTGGTTTGTGTGTGGACTGTTTTGGGAGGTTCAATATGATTCTTATTGATGTTGTTTGGCTGTTTGGTGGCTGTTTTGACTTGTGTGAAGTCATATATATAGGGGAGGTGCTGTCCGTTTTATCGCAAAATAGGTTACAGTCGATACATAATAGTTGCGACGCCTGAACGATAACGCTAGTGTCCTTTCTCTTATTGTAGACTAAGAAGTCGTGCAAGTTTCATAGCTTGAGATTGGAAAGTATTGCAAGGTATGTGAGACTATCCTTTTCCTTCTTTTGCACGACTCTGACTGTACACAATGCAATGAACGAACCCCAAAGATACTCTACTCTTAGAAGGTAGCAGTACGTATATTGTTTCCCTTCTTATGGGAGGATTGATATGTTATTATTTCACCATGGTAGTATGACTCTTATGAGTCCAGCATGCATTATCTATTTTACGCTACCGAGCCGCGCTATAGTCGGCCGGGTATGGCACCTATTGTGCAATCACTGATCAGTTGGGTATAATAATGAGGAGGCCCACAGAGGTATATGTATGAGATGATGATGAGGCCCACAGAGGAGTATATATGTATATGATGATTTTCAAAAGGATATAAATATATGTATATGCATATGCATGTCAGGCATGACA
>MCJB01050367.1:2890-17710 GCA_002018475.1 Nicotiana obtusifolia
GGGGGGGGGGGTATTTATAAGTGGGAATAGGTAAAAAGTGTATTTATAAAAAGTTTGGGGTTAAATTAAAGTTTGGGGGCCAAAATGGCTATTTTCTGAACTCCAAACGGTCAAATTGAGGCTCCAACGGCTAGGTTTTAAAAATCTGGCCGTTGGCTATTTTTAAAAAAAAAAAAAAATTTCAAAAGTTACCGTTGGGCCCGGCCCAGGCCCGCCTGCCGGGCCTTTTTTTAAAACCGGCCTGCGACGGGCCTTGCCCCGTTTGAGGCCCAAGAACGCTAGGGACCGGACCACAGGCCCGTTAGGCCCACCAGGACCGCGGGCCTGGGCCGGTCCTGGGCCAGGCCCACCGTGGGCCACAGCCTTAATCAGATATCTGACAGTGCTTATGTAAGTCCAGTGCATGTAGTACCAAAGAAAGGAGGTATGACAGTATAAAAAATGAAGATCACGAACTCATACATACTAGAACAGTCACAGGGTGAAGAGTCTTTATTGATTATAGACGACTTAATGAGGCTACAAGAAAAGATCATTTTCCTTTACCTTTTATTGACCAAATGCTTGAAAGATTTGCAGGTCATAGTTTTTACTTTCTTGACGGATATTCTAGGTATAATCAGATACCAATTGCTCCAGAAGATCAGGAAAAAACCACATTCACATGCCCCCAAGGTACATATGCTTACCGAAGAATTCCATTTGGACTATGCAACGCTCGTGCTACATTTCAACGTTGCATGTCGGCAATTTTCTAAGATATGACTGAAAAGTTTTTTGAATTCTTTATGGATGATTTCACACTTTTTGGTAAGACATTTGAAGATTGTCTTTATCATTTAACTTTGGTGCTTAAAAGATGTGAAGAGACAAATTTGGCTCTTAACTGGGAAAAATGTCACTTCATGGTAACAGAGGAAATTATTTTAGGACATAAATCGCCATAAAGATTTTAAAGTTGGAGATCGAGTTCTATTGTACAATAGCCGATTGAGATTATTCCTAGGAAAGTTTAAACCACGCTGGATAGGACCATATACAGTAACAGAGATTACCCCATATGGTGCCATTAAAATACTACATGTAAATAGGGGAGAAAAATTTAAGGTAAATGGTCACCCTGAAGCCTTATGTCACCAGAGTATTTGACAAACATGTTTCAACAATCCTTATTGCTTAAATTTTTTTTTAAATAAGTCGAGCTGACGGCATTAAACATAGAACTATATCCTTACTTCTTAAATCTTTCTAAATAATTTTAGTTGTATAAATATAGTAGCGTAATTAATTATGTACATGTACATATATTTGATGCTTGAGTTAGTTTACAACTAATATATACATACATACATACATACATACATACATATATACATATACATACATATAAATATATATATATATATATATATATATATATATAGTGAATTGATGATATAATATATATTAGTTTATTTAACATATATATATATATATATATATATATATATATCTTATTTATAGTATATGCAGTAGTGTTTACTATAAAAAAATGGATTAGATACCCGATCCCTAATAAGAAGGATCTACTTTCTAGATGATATGATGCCAATATATTTTTGAAATTTGATTTAAAATCAGGTTATTGGCAGATTCAGTTATTTAAAGAACATACTTATAAAACTGCTTTTAATGTTCCCTTTGGGCAATATGAGTGGAATGTGATGCCTTTTGGTTTGAAAAACACCCCTTCAGAATTTCAGAAAATCATAAATGATATTTTTAATCCGTATATGGATTTTATCATTGTCTATATAGATGATATTCTTGTTTATTCAAAAACTGTGGAATTGCATTATAAGCATTTAGAAATTTTAAGATGATTGTCATTCAAAACGGTTTAGTTATATCGAAACAAAAAATGAGCTGATTTAAGACTAATATTCATTTTCTTGGTCATCATATTTACCAAGGTAAAATCACGCCTATTCAACGGGCTATAGATTTTGCATCAAAATTTTCCGATGTAATTACTGATAGAACTCAGCTACAGAGATTTCTTGGCAGCTTAAATTTATATATCTCCTTTTTGTAAAAATATGTCTCGAGATATTTCTCCTTTATATGATAGGCTAAAAAAGGACTATAAATCTCCTTGGACTGATAGTCATACTGAGATTGTTAAATAGGCGAAGAAGAAAGTCGCTACCCTTCCATGTTTAGCCTTAACTAATCCTTTATGGAAAAAGATTATAGAAACTGATGCTTCTAATATTGGCTTTGGGGGTATTTACAGGTTAACCCTCATGACAAGAAAGAGTATCTGATAAGGTACTACTCAGGTAAATGGACCGAGGCCCAGAAAAAGTATGCTACTGTGGCCCATGAAATGCTTACCATTGTTAAGTGTGTTTTAAAATTTCAAGATGATTTATATAATCAAAAATTCTTGATAAGGACAGATGCACAGGTAGTAAAATTTATGTTTAATAAAGATTTTAAACATGATGCCTCAAAAATAATATTCGCAAGATGGCAAGCACAATTAGCTCCATTTGACTTTGAAATTGATTATAAAAAGGGGATTGATAATTCCTTTCCTGATTTTTTATCCAGAGAATATTTACAAAATGAATAACGAGATATCCTCTTTCAGGTGCAGGATGAGCCATCAATGGCCATCCAAGAATTCCTCCGATAGAGGAAAAGGACGCGGAAACTATGACCATTATAGAGGCCGAGGTGGACGAGGATCTTACACTCTAGCATCCCCTGTAATACAAAGGGGTGGAAAGATATTAATAAATGAGAAGATTTCTCAAGAAAGAGGAGAATCATTCTCAAGCACTATTAATTTGGAAGATATTCCGAAAAACAGCCCATTATACGAGCAAATGCAGGCTTATCTAGCCTCACAGAGAACCACACATAGTGATACCTATGCAAATGTGGCAGTTGAAAACTCTTATGATATCAAGAGTTACGAGAAAGTGATAAAAAGGGAAATGATATTTTCCTTAGAAAACCACGATTTACAGTGGAAGGATGAACCTTGGAAGATACTCCAAAGGTATTTGATTGATAAATTATATTTCCCGGGCAAGTTATACAAAATCTGATCCTACTATGAGAATATTCTGATAAGTTCAGGCAGTGCAGAATTCCAGCACTTTCAAGGTTATACCCAGAAGAAAATATTTATAACTTCTCCAAGATTATTATCAAACAAATTATATCTGCTGAAGAGTGGGGAACATCCACCATGAAGGAATGACAAGTGATACTTGACGACAAACGTATTAATTATACTTACTGGGATTATACCCAGGCTTTTAACGATGTTTTATTTTATAATAATGATAAACATAAGCATACTTGATTTATAAAAGTATGTACTAAAGTATTCTCAAAAACTCTACCAAATTGGTTTCTAAATTGGTGGTCATACCACGGTCCAACAATAAAAATATTGCCAACAACCTTCAGACAGTTATACAGCGAATAGATACAAGTATCTCCTGATCTGGATGCGCTATACAAACAAGATCATATATGTTGGCCTAAAAAAATAGGTCATATCTATTTCTTTCTGGAATTTTCCATTTCTTGGATTCATAAATGGGTACCAGAAGTCGATTATATCGAAGAAGACATCCCCTGCTTATATCGGACGTACTTCAACAATTTTTGGGACAAGTTGATAAAAAAGGACCCAAAAACATATTAGTTACATGGACAAGAGTTAATCGATAATATTAAAGGGGCCATAAAAAATTATAAGTCTAAAACCAAAGAAGTAATAATAGAAAATACTTCCATTAAATACGTTGCTAGGAAGATATATTTCCAAGAAGGAAACAAAGAAGAAATAATAGCTCGCTATTTAGAAGGAGTTCGACGAAATTTACGTCAATCGATCGAACAAATTGCTGATAAATCAGACACTTTAATGAAAAGTGACACCAGCCATTCTATTAACAAAGAAGATCATAGTAGCATGTTAAACAACGCACAAAATGAAGAATCGGTAAACGAAGTTGACTTTCAAGATGTTGAAGAATTTCTCCAGAAAATGAATAAGCTGGATAAAACCCAAGGAAAAAGAGCCATTGATTAGCAAGACAAGATGAAAAGGGGACCCCACAAGTCATAATCGTGGGACCAACAGACAAAACAAGATGAAGGACCCCACAAGTCATAATCGTGGGACCTAAGACAGTGATACCTGTCACTGTGCACTGATAGCTGCACTGTAAAATACTGTACATTACTGTAGAAAGATTCTTTTTTCTTCTTTAAAAAGAGGCCTTTGCCTCAAATGTAAAAAAACAAAAAAAAAATATTTTAGTTTTATTTTCTCTCTAGTTTTGCTCTGCATTCTCTCTAAAAGAAGACTGTTTTTATTGTAAAATTCAAGTTTTATTTTGTACAGAGAAATCAGAAAACGTCCAAGTATTGGACACAAGGGCACAACTCTAAGGTACTATTGATTCTTTTTCTTCTTTTTCTCCGATGGCCAGGCTTATAGCCGGCTAAATCTATATCTATGTTGAATACTATGCTTCTTAGCTTCATATTAACGATGCACTAGACTTAATTAAAATCAAGAGATTCTAAATATGAATAGTTAACTTATATTATGCAAGTCTTTAGTTTGGTTCCAAGATGGTGGTACAGTCGTGCTATATACTATAGACTTCAAATTTGCCTTAGTGGCTACGTCTAGCGTCTGGTGGCAAGGCCGTCTATTTTGAGTTGTTTAAGGCCGTTGAGATCCCAGAGAATCCTTCGGGATGTCCTAGACACATGGTTTGAAGTCACCACAGTATTTAGTTATAGACAGACCCCTTGCCTGGGTAAAAGTTTACCATACAATTAATTACTTATATAATCATAAGGCTAAAGATTCATATCATAAAATCCCTTAATTTTGATTCTTGTCAACAAAGCAAGGATACAATTTTGATTGGTCTAGTGACGCCGTTCAGACTACCGCTAGCCGAGCAAGATCCTGGTCAACATGGTATATCAATAGCTGATAAAACTGCTATTATGGAAGCTACTACGGTAGAACCTGAATTTGATAATATAGGACGACCTTTATTACCAAATAGGTCAGACGCCGTTTTTACCTTAGTGTCTAACCATTATAGAACACTTTAGTGGTAGATTTACCAATATGTACGAAAATATTCGTACTATGCTAATTAGCCTTAAATGTAAACACTTAGGTGAGTTTAGATGGTATAAAGACACTTTTCTTAGTATGGTTATGGATTTACCCGAAAGTAATGCTTACCATTGGAAGGAAAAGTTTATAGATGGTTTACCATATCTATTTGCAGAAAGTGAGAAAGACTCTTAGAGGTAATACCATGCAAATACCTTATAATACCTATACTTACGACAAACTGATAGGAGTTTGTACCCAGGAAGGTCTTAATCTTTGCAACGAGTTGAAATTGAATCAGCAGATTAAGAAGCAGAGACTAACTGAGAGAACCCAGTTAGGAGATTTTTGCCAACAATTCGGCATGGGAGAAAAATATTCTCCTCATAGAAAAAAACGTCGTGATATTGTAGAAAAGGCTTACCATAGAAAAGGTAAGAAATATCGTTATAGGTCAAAAGATGAGCGAGAAGCGCGAAAGAAGTTTCGCAAAGATAATCTATTTGTTAAGAATAGATCGAAGAGAGATTTGAAAGATATTAAGTGCTACAAATGTGGTAGATTTGGCCATATAGCTCCAAATTACAGAAAGGAAAAGCTGAAAGCTTTAGTATTAGAACTAGACGATAACTCTAGAGACCAGATTCTTAAGGTTATGGATGAAACCTCAGGAGAAGAATATGATAGTAGTTCTTCCGTTAACCACGTCTCTGAGGATTCTTTGAATATGCTTGATAGTGATAATTCTAAAACTGATAACTGTGATAATTGTGATCAGAATATTTGTTCTTGTGATACTATAGTTTTTTTATAAACTGCAATCCCAATTTCAAGATTTTGATATCAAACCTATTACTTTTGATAGTATTTTAGAATTGTTAAAAGAAGTCACTGATAATAATCTTCGAGAAAAGATTATTAACATGGCTTCCACCTCTTCAAATTCGGCAGATAAGCCATTTCAAAGAAAACGTGATATACTCGATGAAGCTCCTTATTCTTTTGCAGAAGTTCAAAGAAGACTTTTAGCAAAGAACGAGCCAAAGATTTTCAGTTATAATTCTTCAATGGATGATTTGAAAATTGAAGTAGAAAAATTGAAAAATGCGATTAAATCTCTAAAACAGAATCAGATGATTTTAGATCACCGAGTTACTCAGATAGAAAATTCTTCTTCAAATGAACTACCTGTTGATAACAAGAAAAAAGGAATTTTGATACCTGAAAATGATTTTGAAGAAATTTCTGAATTTTCCAGACAAATTGTTATAAATCCCAAACATGATATGTTTCTTGGAATGATGCAAATAGTTACTGCTCACAAATGGTATGTAAAATGTACTATTTTGATTGATAATGATTTTTCTGTGACTGAAACTGCGTTGATAGATAGTGGTACAGATATTTTTTGTATTCAAGAAGGATTAATTCCAACCCGATATTATCATAAGACCTCTCATAATGTCAAGTCTGCATCCGGTGATAAGATGAAGATAGAATACAAATTACCTAATGCTTATGTTTGTCAGCAAAAGGTTTGTATTCCTCATTTCTTCATACTAGTTAAGGATCAATTATACCCTCCAATTATACTAGGAACGCCCTTTATAAGGGCTATTTACCCATTTACTAGGGTAGATGAAAAAGGATTTGATGCTGTTTATAACGATAGAAAAATATCTTTCAATTTTGTTACTGATCCGGTTACGCGTGATATTAATGCTTTGATTAATATGAAGCACAGTCATATGAAATACTTGCAGTATGAAATTTACAGCATGTCAATAACTGATACATTGAGTTCAGCTAAAGTTCAGAAAAGATTAAATTGATCTCTGAACAATTTGTTATTTCTATATGTGCTGACCACCCGAGTGCTTTTTGGGATAGGAAAAAGCATGTGGTCTCACTTCCATATGAAGACTCTTTTTTCTGAGGAAAATATTCCAAAAAAATCAAGACCCTGTCAAATGAACTCTGAATTAGTAGAGTTCTGCAAAAAGGAAATTGACAGTTTATTATAGAAAGGTTAATAAAACCTTCTCGATCACCTTGGTCGTGTACTGCTTTTTATGTTAATAATGTTGCTGAACAGGAACGAGGAATTCCTAGATTAGTTATTAATTATAAGCCTTTAAACAAGGTTTTAAAATGAATTAGATACCTGATCCCTAATAAGAAGGATCTACTTTCTAGATTATATGATGCCAATAAAATTTCGAAATTTGATTTAAAATCAGATTATTAGCAGATTCAGTTATTTAAAGAACATACATATAAAACTGCTTTTAATGTTCCCTTTGGGCAATATGAGTGGAATGTGATGCCTTTTGGTTTGAAAAACGCCCCTTCAGAATTTCAAAAAATCATGAATGATATTTTTAATCCGTATATGGATTTTATCATTGTTTATATAGATGATATTCTTGTTTATTCAAAAACTCTGGAATTGCATTATAAGCACTTAGAAATTTTAAGATGATTGTCATTCAAAACGGTTTAGTTATATCGAAACAAAAAATGAGCTGATTTAAGACTAATATTCGTTTTCTTGGTCATCATATTTACCAAGGTAAAATCACGCCTATTCAACGGGATTTTGCATCAAAATTTTCCGATGTAATTACTGATA
This sequence comes from Nicotiana obtusifolia, assembly GCA_002018475.1. Classification (NCBI taxonomy): domain Eukaryota; kingdom Viridiplantae; phylum Streptophyta; class Magnoliopsida; order Solanales; family Solanaceae; genus Nicotiana; species Nicotiana obtusifolia. The sequence goes on from MCJB01050367.1 coordinate 10,672, forward strand.
GAACTCAGCTACAGAGATTTCTTGGCAGCTTAAATTTATATATCTCCTTTTTGTAAAAATATGTATCGAGATATTTCTCCTTTATATGATAGGCTAAAAAAGGACTATAAATCTCTTTGGATTGATAGTCATACTGAGATTGTTAAACAGGCGAAGAAGAAAGTCGCTACCCTTTCATGTTTAGCCTTAGCTAATCCTTTATGGAAAAAGATTATAGAAACAGATGCTTCTAATATTGGCTTTGGGGGTATTTTAAAACAGGTTATCTGATAAGGTACTACTCAGGTAAATGGACCGAGGCCCAGAAAAAGTATGCTATTGTGGCCCATGAAATGCTTACCATTGTTAAGTGTGTTTTAAAATTTCAGGATGATTTATATAATCAAAAATTCTTGATAAGGACAGATGCACAGGTAGTAAAATTTATGTTTAATAAAGATTTTAAACATGATGCCTCAAAAATGATATTCGCAAGATGGCAAGCACGATTAGCTCCATTTGACTTTGAAATCGATTATAGAAAGGGGGTTGATAATTCCCTTCCTGATTTTTTATCCAGAGAATATTTACAAAATGAATAACGAGATATCCTCTTTCAGATGAACGATGAGCAATCAATGGCCGTCCAAGAATTCCTCTGATAGAGGAAAAGGACGCGGAAACTACGGCCATTATAGAGGCCGAGGTGGACGAGGATCTTACACTCCACCATCCCATGTAATACAAAGGGGTGGAAAGATATTAATAAATGAGAAGATTTCTCAAAAAAGAGAAGAATCATCCTCAAGCACTATTAATTTGGTCTCTCGACTTATTACCGAGTCTAGGAGTTACGTTAATAAGGAATTAAGAAAGTATCTATTCAACATAGATCTCTTTATGAATATGGACACTGGAGACTCTAGTATTAAAAATACTAGATTAGAAGAGGTAGATATACCTCAAAACTTAGATTTGTTAAACAAATGAACCATTCCCCAAGTCCCCATTAAACAAATATATGACTTTGGATGGTTTGATAAACTGTCGTCTAACCAGCTAATAAAAACGACAGAGCACTCTCTTGCTTTAAATTCTTCAGAACAGACTATTCGTTTGTTAAATAATCGTGATATTAATGTTTATAAACATAAAGTATAATTTTATTCATATTGGTATGGTACAAATTGCCTTCAAACCATTAACTCTTAAAGGGTTACCGGAGACTTTCTTGGCAGCTTTAAGATGCTAGAAATTTGAATTGTAGACAGTCTTTGATGAGTTCAATTGAATCTAAGGTGGATTATGGTCCCGTATATTTCAATACACAATCTAATTTACAATTATCTCTTTCAGATGTTAATATTCTGGATGCTTTAACTCTAAATGTTAAAACGCATGGTTATAACTATGCACCTGGATCTGAACTTATCTGCGTGTCATATAGGATTTTTTATAAATTTTTGTCTACTTTAAATCCTCGTTGCAAACTGACAGATTCGTCTAATCAGTCTATAATATTTGAGACTAATTTCGCTAAATCCAAGGTCACCACTAGGAGACCTATCAGATGGGATGAAACTAATTTTTCCTCTACATGGATTTTAGACTCGGTAATATCTTCAGTCAACAAGCTGATACTGTTACTAATCATGATTATTCTTATATTTCCCAGACCCCAGAAGGGAAAATCTGTATTCAATTCGAAGACAATAAGTCTTTGACGCCTTATAGGCGAAATTCCTTTACTGGCAACAGAAGACTTTCTTTGCCTTCAACCCAATCTTATATCGCTCCAGTAGAATCAGTTTATGGTCCAGCCAGGTTAAACCGAGCTGCTTCTTTGCATACAATTTCTACTGCTGATATGGATAAACGAGTAAAGCGTATAAAAATTGATAATAGAAGCAATATAGTTCAAGATGCTGCTTCTTTAGATAAGGATATTCCTTCTCAATCTGAAATGGATTTCGATCCTAATATTGTTTAATGATCCCTTACAAAATTGATTTTAGTCCCGGATCACTGGCCCGACAACATATTCAGCCTGAATTCTTTAGTGATAAATGGAACCATTTTAAAACTTGGTTCTTTGACACTTTTAGTGTTGATGATAAAAGGAATATTTCCCAAGAATTCTATGAAATTTGTTCTTTGCAAAACAAAGTGATGTACTTTGTTCCTTGGTTTATAACCACTTATGTGCAATTTTATGTTAAAGTCCTTGAAAGAACTTACAAAGAAAGCAGTGGACAGCTAGTAAAGGGTATTTATCCACTACAAACGTCCTTTGTATTGCCTAACAATACGAGCATAACATTTACTGCTTTTCAAAAATTCATTAATAATGACGTGGCGACAATTAGCGCCAGAGAAATTAATTTTAACAATTATATGTCTTTATATGTGAAAGTTTTAGGTGAGCATATTAGTTCACTAGATTCTAAGATAGGAGAATTACTTGACTTAGTTAAGAAAATTAGTACTCCAAGGGAAACCTCAATGATAGTAAGGTCTACAAAGGTTATACCAGATTCAATTGCTTCATCGAGAAAAAGAGTGATAGATGCGCCTATGCAGAGACTTGTTGAAATAGAAGGTTTTCACCTTAAGTCCAAAGCAGACTTAGAAAAATCAGTGACTGATAAGCTAGCTAGTTTAGATTAAAAACCTTTAGAGATGGTCTCTGAATTTTCTGAGAATATCTTAGATCCTTCTAAAGACCATAAGGAAGTTATGTGGTCCGAGCTTAATAAGCTTAGGAAAATAGGTAGCAGATATGCTAGTAGCAGATATGCTAATAAACCTCCAATGAATACCTATTATTATCCTAGACCAACTCGACAAGATGTATTAGTGGAAAAAAGGGACTGGAACCAGACTAATACCAGTTATAGCGGGGATACCATTTATGAATAGAACTTAGATGGACTAACCGATAGGCAGATTAGCATCTTAGTTCATAGGATGATGATGTATTCCACTATAGGTAAAGCCACTAGTGAAAGGAATACCGATACGAGGTTTTACTGGTCAGATAAGAGGCTAGTGGGACAATTTCTTATCAATAGCTGATAAAACTGCTATTATGGAAGCTACTACGGCAGAACCAGGATTTGATAATATAGGACAACCTCTATTACCAAATAGGTCTGATGCTGTTTATACCTTAGTTCTAACCATTATAGAACACTTTAGTGGTAGATTTACCAATATGTACGTAAATATTCATACTATGCTAAAGGCTTGACTAAGTTTGTATCGTGTTCTAGGACTTGTTGGTATTTTTGGTTGAGGTCCCGAGAGCCTCGGGTGGAGTTCGGACGGTTAACAGATCAAGTTTGGAAGTTGAGAGACTGCTGAAGCTCACTAGTTCTACTGCAATACCACCTGCGGAGTTGTGATCGCAGGTTCAAGCTCACAGGTGCGAGCGGGTGAAACGCAGATGCGGCCTGGAGTTGAGCATGCAGTGTTCGCACGTGTGAGGAATTTCCGCACCTGCGTGGAAGCAGATGCGGCGAGTGGAGCGCAGAAGTGGGATTTGATTAGATCACTGTGGAGCGTGGATGCGGGAGGATCTTCGCAGGTGCGGACTCACACCTACGCGTGTGTTGTCGCAGAAGCGGAGGCAGTGGAGCCTTGGGCAATCCACAGAAGCGGAAGATATCTCGCACCTGCGAGACCGCATGTGCGACTAAATGAGTCGCAGGTGCGAAAGTGCTGGGCATAATATTAAGTTCGAGGGTTTCGTGATTTTCTTCATTTTGGACATTTCAAGCTCGGGATTAGGAAATTTTTGAGAGGGATTTCGAAGGGATTCTTGAGGTAAGTCGCTTGTGGTTAAACTTACTTAATAATTATGTTTTCCCATTGATTTTTCCACCTAGATTGTGCGGTTTTGAGGTGTAATTTTGGAGTTTGAGGGTAAGGATGTGGAGAGTTTAAATTGGTGATTTGAGTGACGATTTGGTGTCGGATTTTGATAAATTTGGTGTGGTTGGACTCGTGATTGAATGGGTTTTCGGATTTTATGCCTTTTTTTGGGTTCCGAGACATTGGTCCCGGTCGACTTTTTGGGGCAATTTTTCAATTCTTTGGTAAAATCATAATTTCATTATTTAGTTTAGTTTCCTATAGTTATATTTATAGTATGTAATTTCTTTTGGCTAGATTTGAGATGTTCGGAGTGGGAAAATCGAGAGAAGAGCCTTCTTATTGATTGACTGAGTATGGTTTGAGGTAAGTGACTTGTCTAACCTTGTGTGGGAGAAATCCCCTTAGGATTTGGTACTGTTGTGATAATTTGTAATATGTGACGGCGGCGTATGCGAGACGAGTGCATATACAGGCTAAATGTTGAAATTCTGGTTTTAGTTAAGTAGTTTCCTTTTTATGCTTTAACTGAGTTACCTTAGCATGTATAGTAATTATGTTTAGCCTAAATTCACATGTCTATTTATCTTACCTTTTATTTTCAATTTGTACGACATGCTTAGTTGATTTTTCTGCTTTTCTTGATTCCGTAATTGTTATTAAACTGTAGAATTCTTTACTTGAAATTGCTATCTTTGAAATATCATTGTTTTAGTTGTTAAGTTTTGGTTTTCGTGATTTTTGTCGAGGTAATTGGTTGTTATTGTGGCACGAGGTTTCTATCGTGCAATTGTTATTGTGGCACGAGGTTTCTGCTGTGCGGTTGTTATTGTGGCATGAGTTTTCTGCCGTGCGATTGTTATTGTTGCACGAAGTTTCTGCCGTGCGGTTATTATTGTTTGCACGAGGTTTTTGCCATGACGTTGTGATAATTTATACGTATGGGTGGTATAAGGAATGATTGTGAGATATTTACTTTTGGGACTACGAGGCAGTACCTCGGGAGTGCCCCTGTTGATTTCCTCTATTTGCTGTATTATTTGTTGTTGTTGATCCTTAACTTGTAAGATTCTTGCTTCCTTTCATGTTGTATTTGTCTTCCTTGATTCCGTGTTGTTATCTTCCGTAAATTCTTATTATTTCACTTCCTGTCATTTTAATATATCATTATATCTTCTACCTTGTTTCATATTATTTCTAGTAGGACCCTGACCTGACATCGTCACTACTTTACTGAGGTTAGGCTTAGCACTTAATGGTACCGTTGTAGTGTATTCATACTATGCTTCTGCACATGTTTTTGTGCAAATTCAGGTACATTCTATTAGCCTCGATATTAGAGTGTTGTGTTGCTTCTTGGAGACTTCAAGGTACACCTGCTTGGAGTCCCCTTCTATCTCGTTTTTCCTTGTTTCTTTATCTTTTGATAGAGAGTGCTGTATAGGATATTTGAAACATTGTATCTAGAGCTTGTGACTTATACCTTACCGGATTTTCGGAGTTGTAGTTACTTTGAGTTGCAGTTTTACTTTATACAGTTGTAAACGTTTTGAGTTCTTAGATTATTATTTCAGCTATTCCGCATGCTTGTTAGGCTTACCTAGTCTTAGAGACTAGGTGCCGTCACGACATCTTATGGAGGAAAATTGAGGTCGTGACATCCAAACTCCCAGCATCAATGATTATCTTTGCACTGGCCAATTCCGACATAGTTTTTGAATACAGTCTTCCATCTTCTCCTCCTTTCTGCTGACGTTGCAACACAATCTAATGATAGCGAAACTGTCTCCTCTCCTAAGCGTGAGAACCCCCACTATGTTTTCGACTTGAACTTACCTTTAGAGCTTCTCGGGCTCTAGGCTCGACAACGTTCACTCTGCTCTTAAATAAAAAATTAGAAAAAAATAAATTTTTATTAAAAAGAGAGAGAGAGAGAGAGAGAGAGAGAGAGAGAGAGAGAGAGAGAGAGAGAGAGAGAGAGAACAATGATTTTCAGTACTCCAATTTGATAAGCTCACTTTCTTTTCACACTGTTTTAAGGTTTGAACCAATAATGGTGGGCTAAAGAAAAAGCAGAGACTAATGGCAGAAAGATAAGAAGAATGAGGTGTATAAAGGCAGAAAGAAAGTAAAAAGGGACAAAACTTGGGTACAGGAAGGTACAAAAGCCGTGCAAAAGTGTCCAAAAACCATAACCAGCATGTGGTTGGCACTATGATTTTGCCGTACTCCAATTAGCCCACTCTTGGAATATGGTAATTAGCACAGTGACAGCTGCCCCTTATAACGACAAAAAGCAAATATTCCAATTTTTATTTTCCTAGACATAATGGTGTTGGTGTTATTTGGGTGTCTCTTTCCATTTACATTAGTAAGGATACAAAGGACATTTCTTTCAAGATTAATTAGTGAATAAGATTTTTCATCAATAGAATTGTTTATTCAGATACTTTGATAATAATTAAGATTTGAGAAGGTGAATAATTCCAATTTTACATAATTATGGCCATAAAAAAATCTCCATATTCCAAGGTCGAAAAACGCCTCAGGGAAATTAAGTTTATGAATAAGAAAAAGGGATTAGTCCTTATCATTTTGTTTATTCCTAGTAAATATCCCACGGTTCAAAAACACATCTCGGAAAAGGTAGGTTAAAATAGAAAAGAAGAAAAAGACTCGCTCCTTATCTTATTCGTTTAGTCCTAGCTATCACGTTGTATCCCATGATAAACTGTTAGGGTGGAATCATTATTTAGGAAAATTAAGCTGACACAGCAAATATATATATANAAAAAGAGAGAGAGAGAGAGAGAGAGAGAGAGAGAGAGAGAGAGAGAGAGAGAGAAAGAGAGAGAACAATCTAGTTACAACAACCCAAATTTGTTTATCATGATAACTCATACTAATTGGGTAGATCAAATCCACTTCTAGACACACCGTTCTTAAGGAAATAATTTTTTATATGGAAAAAGGTCAAAACTACCCTCAGACTTTCGATTTGGTACAAATATACCCTCTGTCCACCTATTGAGCAAAAAATATTCCTATTATTATTTTGCTGACTCACTTATGCCCCTACGACTAACGGTCAACGTCAAATAAAAGAAAAATAATTTAATTACACGTGACAAATTTTTATTGGTCCAATTTTAAACTATGACCCTAATTAAATAAACCCACCCTTAAT
>MCJB01050367.1:17768-51910 GCA_002018475.1 Nicotiana obtusifolia
CCCCCCCCCCCCGCTCTTTTTTTCTTTATCCAACCCCAAAATCCGACCCACCTAAAACTATAGCCAAACTCTTGATTGTTAAACATATTAACTTCTCCATCTTTTTAACTCTATCATCACCATAGTTGCTACCTTCCCTTTTCCTCCGTAACAACTACGTTGGCACCACAACCATGATTCTCATCTTTGCTCCAGTTCTCTATTTTCGAACAATAACAACGAGAATATTATGTTAATCATAAGGTTCTGATTAGAAAATTTTTAATATTTTTTGATTTGATGTCCTTTCTTTGTTGTAAAATTAGGATTTTGTTCAAGGAGCGGTACCTAGGCCATAAAAGTTTTATTTTTTACAATAAATTACCATTGGGGTCTAACAACTTATTAAGAGTTTGCAAAATTTATAAAAATTTGTGAAGAAAAAACTGGATTTCGGAATTTAAAGCCCACGAATTCATAATGTGTTCTTTGATTATCTTATATGATGAGAAAGAAAAAAAGATTTAGCTATGTAAGTGACATTTGAATATGAAAATTAGGGTCTTATGATGAACATTTTCGAAAAATGACAGCACCAATAGTAAATGTAAACTGAATAAGATGATAAAATTATGAAAAAGGATCAAAACTGCCCCTAGACTAAAAATGTGGTGGCAACTATGATAACGATAGAATTGGAAAGATGGAGAAGTTAATTTTTTTGACAATCAAGAGTTTGGCAATTTTTTAAGGCGGGTCGGATTTTTTGGGCTGGGTACAAAAATGGGTTAATAGTGAGTTTGTTTAATTGGGGTCATGGTTTAAAATTGGACCAATAAAAAGTTGCCACGTGTAATTTAAATAAAAAATTTTTATTTGGCATTGAACATTAGTCGTAGGGGTATAAGTAAGCCAGAAAGATAATGATGGGGACAATTTTGACTCAATAGGTGGACGAAGAACATATTTGTACCAAATCGAATAGTCTGAGAGCGGTTTTGACCCTTTTCCGTTTTTATAATATTTTCCTAATAAAAATACCTCAAGTTATACCACAAATTCTCAGAAAGCAAAGAGAGCACTTCAACCTTTAAGTTTTCACCCATTTCATCTCTTTCCCAACACAACCTTCACCATACTCACCTCTCACCGTTGTAACCTTCTCACGTAATCATCAGTCCATCCCCACCAAAACACCATATTTTCACTATCAATTCCACCATTTCAACACCCAAATAAACAGAAAAGAAAAATGACATCCTTGAAAAGAACTTTCTCACCTATGGGCTTACAAAGTGAAAATCTTAACCCTTTAGTGCAGAAACTTTTTGGAGACCAAAAAGTCTTTTGCAAAATAATGTGGAATGGTCTTTTCCCCAACAGATGGGTATCATGCAACCAAGATTCTAGAGAATGTTCGATCTTTAGGTTGGGAAAGATTTGTGCAGAATCCAGGTGATTATGTTGCTGAAATCGTTCTTGAGTTCTACGCCAATATCAATAAATCTGAAAGAACTTCAAAAGTTGGCGGTAAGATTATTCCCTTCAAGTCCGTAGTTCTGAATGATTTATATAATTTGAAGGAATAATGATGACGAAACCGTAATTGAAATTGACGGGAAAGATGAAATATTTATGGCGGAAGCTTTTAAAGACCTCTGTCCAGAGGGTGTTAGGAGTTATTATAAAAATTCTTAGAGTGTCGCTGGATCATGCATGCTAGAAACTGCTAGAACATGGGGTAAATTTGTTAGTTCTCGATTAATGGCTTATCAGAATACATCTAATTACAATCTGGAAAGGGTAATGTTGTTATATACAATTCAGAAAAGTCCACCTATAAATGCCGGGAGAGTGATTAGCGATAGATTTATTGCTAGTCGGTTCTTAAATGAGTCTAAATGTCTGTTTTTCCCATCAACCATTACTCGCCTCGCAAAAAAGTTTAAAATTGAAATGAGTAACTTTAGGAGGATTGAAATATGTTTATGTAACGATCCGGCCGGTCGTTTTAAGTATTACAGTCTCGTTTCCCCCCATTTACTGAATATTTTGTGCTCTATAGCTGCTACGTGACTTGCCGGAATGGGTCCGGAAAGGTTCGGAATATGTTGAGAAACTTCGTCTCAAGGTTGAAAGCTTAAGATGAAAAGGTTGACCGGATGTTGACTTATGCGTAAACGACTCCGGAATGGAGTTTCGATGGTTCCGTTAGCTCTATTAGGTGATTTTGGACTTAGGAGCGTGTGCGGATTGTGAATTGGAGGTCTATAGTTGAATTATGCTTGAAATGGCAGAAGTTGAAAATTTAGAAGTTTGACCGAGAGTGGAATTTGTGGTTACCAGGCTCGGATTGGAGTTCCCGGAGTTGGAGCAGGTCTATGGTGTCATTTGTGACTTGTGTACAAAATTGAGGTCAATCGGACATGATTTGATAGGTTTCGACGTCGTAAGTAGAAGTTGAAATTCCTTAATTTGAATAGGCTTGAATTGGGGTGTGATTCATATTTTTAGTATTGTTTAATGTAACTTGGGGCATGGACTAAGTTTGTATGATATTTTAGAACTTGATGGTATATTTGGTTGAGGTCCCGGGGGCCTCGGGTGGATTTCGAATGGTTAATGGATCGAAATTTGACTTGGAGCAATCCTGGAAAAATTTCAGGTTTGGTGTAAACGCACCTGCGGATTTTTTATCGCAGGTGCGAGCATGGTAGCATAGATGCAGAAAGGGCAGAGTGGGGCAGTGGTCGCAAGTGCAAAGGAAATTCTACATCTGCGTGATCGCAGATGTGGACGAGGGGTCGTAGAAGCGCAAGTGTCCGCAGAAGCGAAAGCGCGATCGCAGAAGTAGTGGCAGTGGAGCCTTGGCAAACCGCAGAAGCGAGAGATTTCTCGCACCCGCAAGACAGCAGGTGGGACTAAATGAGCCGCAGGTGCGAAAGCACTAGGCATTGTACTAAAATCGAGGGTTCCGTGATTTTCATCATTTTTGGACGTTTCAAGCTCAGAATTAGGCGATTTTTGAGAGGGATTTTGAAGGGATTCTTGAGGTAAGTCACTTGTGTTCATTATTAGTCAATAATATTGAATTATCATTGAGTATTCCGACTAGATTACGTGTTTTTGAGGTGTAATTTGAGAATTTGGACCTAGAGATTTCAAATAAGAATTTAGGATTTCGAGAATGAGTTGATGTTGGAATTTGGTAAATTTGGTATGGTTGGACTCGTGATTGAATAGGCATCCATATTTGTAACTTTTGTCGGGTTTCGAGAGGTGAGCTCCACTGTTGACCTTTGGATTGATTTTCGGATTTAATATGGAAATTAAGTATTTTCATACGGAATTATTTCCTATATTTTGTATTGACTGTATCGAATTAATTGTGACTAGATTCGAGGCTTTCGGAGGCTAATTCGCGAGGCAAGGGCTTATTGGAATATAGAATTTGCACGATTTGAGGTAAGTAATTGATGTTTGGCATAAAAGGTATAAAATTCTATGTAAATCATCTCATATTTGGCTCTTGTTTTATGAAATTGGGATGTTATTTGCTTCGATTCATGTTAATGTAATGTGTTTTTATATGTACGAATGAGTCGAGCAATTGGGGGCGAAACGGGCAAGAAACGAGCCAAAACAAGACGAAAACGGACCAAGAAGACATTGGGCGCCACAGGCAGCGCCTGGCGCCACCTGTGGCGCCGGAGGCAGAGAGGTTAAAAAGTCCACTGGTTGCAGCGCCCTGGGGGGCGCCTGGCGCCAGCCAGGGCGCCGACTGCGGGGAAGTGTCCTATTCCGTCTAGGAGACCCCTAATTCGACCCCAAACCCTTCCCAACTCCTATATAACACCTCTAAACCCAATTTAGAAGGGAGGAACGTGATTTTGAAGTCTAACAAAGCTACGGAATATCACAAAAACGCTATCGATTTTCAGTTCATGAACTCTGTCTAGTATTTTTATTAGTTTTTCAATACTTCATCTTTTGATTTTGTTGAACATGAATGGCTAATCACCCCATGTTCTGGGGTTGTGATTAGCCGTGAATATTGTGATTCGAACTTGACGATTTCGTGTTTATAATTCATGTTCATATGGTTGTTTCTTCAATTCTATGCCTAATTGCTTAATTGTTTTGGCCATCAATTGAGTTTTATCAATTATCTATACTACGTTTGGGAAAACTATGTTTAGATTAGAAAAGAATTGAAGAAAGTATGTTCTTAACCTTTTAAGGGGGGCGGATTCGTAGTTAGGATAGGAATATACTTAATCACCATGCTTAATTAAATATCGTGTTCTTATTGCATTCTTGCTAGATTAATTCCATAGGAATATAGGTGTTAATCTTGTTAAGAATAGGCGAATAGTACTTCGGAAGAAGGCTATGAGTATGTTTATCGATTAATTAGCAACCATACATGAATTATATGAACGGAAAGTCAATTAAAACGCAATAGGATTGGAAAAATAATCACAACCCAGGAATATTTGTTTTATTGATTACAAAATACGTACTTTGTTCCTTGCAATTCTTAGATATAAATTAGAATTACAATTTAGAATAACCCAACTATTAAAACTCGATTCTTGCTTGTTTAAATAACAGTATTAGTTCGTTAGGAAGTAGTTAAATTAAGTTCCTGTGGGTACGACAACCTGGACTCATAATCCTATATTACTTGTCGATCGCGTATACTTGCGTGTGCGTTAGGGAGCAACAAGTTTTTGGCGCCGTTGCCGGGGACTTAAAAATCTGCTACTTTACCAACTTCAGCTTATATTTGTTATTTATTCAAGTTTCATTAATCGGCTTACGTTGTTTGCATTGACACAGGCTCTTCTATTGAATGCGGAGAAGTAGAAGCGCAAACAACCTTCTTCCCTTTGATCCAGAAATTGAACGAACACTACACAGAGTAAGGAGGGAAGTAGAAGCCAGGACCAGAATTAACAGAGAGTTGGACGTTGTTGTTCAACCACAGCCAATTGAGATGGCAGGGAACGCAGAGAGAGCAGTAATTGAAGCTGCAAGACCAAATCTTGCCAATATGACTCAGGCGATTGTCAAGCCTGAAATCACAGGGCACTTTGAGTTGAAGCAATACATGGTGCAGTTAATCCAATCCACAGGGCAGTATGTGGGACTGTCGCACGAAGACCCACAAAGACACATTCAGAACTTTTTGGAAATCACGGAGACATACAATTATCCAAATGTGTCTAAAGATTATGTGAGGTTGACATTGTTTCCCTTTTCTCTATTGGGGGAAGCAAAAGAGTGGTTGCAAAAGGAACCTGCCAACAGTATTTACACATGGGATGACTTAGCCAGAAAATTTCTAATCAAATTCTTTCCAACCAAGAAGACCAAGTCACTGAGAAGCCAGATTTTGGGATTTGAACAACGGGAAGGAGAGACCCTTCGACAAGCATGGGAAAGGTATAAGAAGCTGCTTAGGGACTGTCCACACCATTGCCAGACAGATGAGGTACTGGGACACACGTTCGTTGATAGGCTAGATGAAGCTTTGAAAATGAACCTTGACTCAGCTTGCGGAGGCAGTTGCATGGCCAAGCCATACAGTGAAATCCAACTCCTATTGAACAATTTCACGGCCAATGATCATAATTGGCAAGGTGATGGTGACTCGCGCAGAGCCATTAAACAAAAGGGAGCTGGGTTGATAGAATTGGATGACCTTGCAGCTGTGAGAGCAGAGATGGCTAAACTGGCCAATCAGATGAACCGGATGACTATGCAGCAGGTTCAACCGAGACAGCAAGTCCAACAAATGTCATTATGCTGTGAGATGTGTGGTGACAATCACACAAGTGATATGTGCCCCACCAATCCTGAATCCATATATTATGTGGGACAACAGAACAGGGGGCCCATAAATCAGAATACACAATATGGGAATTCCTACAATCCAAATTGGAGGAATCATCCCAACTTTTCATGGGGTGGTCATCAGCAGCAGCAGAATACAGGCAGACCACAGGGGAATTACAACCAACCACAAAGGCAACCTCCACAATCAGATGATAATACGAATGAGTTGTTAAAGCAGCTGGTGCAAGACAACAAGCAATTCAGAACTGATTATCAAACCCTAACCACAACAGTGAGGAATCTGGAGCGCCAGTTGGGACAGTTGGCCGGGGCACAAAATACTCGACCAGCTGGCCGGGGCATCAAAATACTCGACTAGCTGGAGCACTACCCAGCGACACTGAAGCTAACCCACGGGCCGCACTGAATGCGGTATCATTGAGGAATGGGAGACAGTTAGAAGAGGTCGAATCGAAAAAGAAGAAGCAGGTGACCTTCAATGAAAACCCAATCACCATCAAAGTAACAGTAGACAAGGCCAAAGAAGTTGAGAAAACGGTTGCAGAGGCAGGAGCTAAGCAACCCCCACAATTGGTTTCAACGCCACCACCTCCCTTTCCACAAAGGTTACAAAAGTTGAGAGATAATGAGGCCTACAAAAAGTTCCTTGAAATTCTAAAACAGGTACAAATCAACATTCCATTGGTGGATATTTTGCAAGAGGTTCTTAAATACGCAAAGTATATCAAGGATATTATGGCCAATAAAAGGAGATTGACTGAATTTGAAACGGTGGCGCTTACTGAGGAATGCAGTTCTAGAATTCAAGGCAAGCTACCACAAAAATTAAAAGATCCGGGCAGCTTCACTATTCAGATTTCAATTGGGAAACATGCTGTGGGAAGAGCATTATGCGACCTCGGAGCAAGCATAAATTTGATGCCACTTTCAGTGTTCAGACAATTGGGGTTGGGTGACCCACGCCCGACCACGGTTATATTACAGTTGGCAGGCCGCTCTTTGGCTCATCCGGAGGGTGTGATTGAAGACGTCCTAGTCCAAGTTGGCTCGTTCATATTTCTTGTGGATTTCATCATCTTGGATTATGAGCCAGATCAGGACGTCCCATTTATTTTGTGGCGTCCATTCTTAGCTACCGGTCGCGCCATTATAGATGTCTGTGAAGGTAAAATGACTATGCGGGTGGGAGATCAAGAAGAAGTATTTAATGTCTATAAAGCACTCCGACTGCCAACACATTATGAAGAGTTGTCCATTATTTCAGTGGTGGAGAATGTCTCTACATCCTTAGTGCCTTACCTAAGCCCAGATGATCCGGTTGAATGTATATTGATTGGAGATGTGGAAGATGTTGAAGATGAGATGATGGAAGAAATCGAGAAATTACTGGACCTATCTTGCAATTACATTCAGGGGTTCAGAAAATTCGAAGAATTGGAGAGGCCTGTTACTCTGACCCTTCCCAGGCCATCTATTGAGGAAGCACCAAAGCTTGAACTCGAGCCACTTCCAGCGCATCTGCGCTATGCATATTTGGGTAAATCTAAGACATTGCCAGTGATCATATCATCCAGTCTGACTAGCACGCAAGAGGAAAAACTGCTTCGAGTCCTTCGAGAATACAAAAAGGCAATTGGATGGACCATAGCAGATATTAAGGGAATCAGTCCATCTTTTTGCATGCATAAAATATTTTTAGAAGAGGGACACCGCCCCAGTGTAGAACAGCAGAGGAGACTGAACCCGATAATGAAAGAAGTGGTGAAGAAGGAGGTAATAAAATTACTAGACGCCGGTATCACCTTTCCAATTTCTGACAGCAATTGGGTCAGCCCAGTGCAGTGTGTACCTAAAAAGGGGGGAATGACCGTTGTAGAGAACGATAAGAATGAATTGATTCCTACTCGCACTATCACAGGATGGAGGGTATGCATCGACTACAGGAAACTCAACAAAGCAACCCGGAAGGACCACTTCCCATTCCCATTCATTAATCAAATGCTCGACAGACTGGCAGGGCATGAATATTATTGTTTTCTGGATGGCTACTCGGGGTACAATCAAATTGTCATATTCCCCGAAGATCAAGAGAAGACTACCTTCACTTGCCCTTATGGCACCTTCGCCTTCAAGCGAATTCCATTCGGCCTATGCAACGCACCTGCAACATTCCAAAGATGCATGATGGCTATTTTCACCGATATGGTGGAAAATTTTGTGGAAGTGTTCATGGACGATTTCTCTGTTTTTGAGTCTTCATATGATGATTGCTTAAGGAACCTCAGCAAAGTGCTAGCACGGTGCGAAGAAACGAATTTGGTACTTAATTGGGAAAAGTGCCACTTTATGGTGCAAGAAGGAATTGTATTGGGTCATAAGATCTCCAGAACCCGCATCGAAGTCGATAAAGCGAAAGTGGAGGCCGTTGAGAAATTACCTCCTCCAATTTCCGTCAAGGGTGTCCGGAGCTTCTTGGGCCATGCAGGTTTTTATAGACGTTTTATTAAAGATTTTTCTAAGATTGCTACTCCTTTGTGCAGGTTGCTTGAAAAAGATGTATCATTCAAATTCGATGATTCCTGCCTCAAGGCATTCGAAGCACTTAAGGAGAAGCTGATAACTGCACCTATCATCGTAGCACCGGATTGGTCAATGCCCTTTGAACTTATGTGTGATGCTAGTGACTTGGCAATTGGAGCAGTGCTGGGACAGCGGAAAGACAAGGTGTTCCACTCAATCTACTACGCAAGCAAAACTCTAGATCCAGCACAACAAAACTACACTACCACCGAAAAAGAGTTGCTAGCAGTAGTTTGGGCATTTGAGAAATTTCGAGCTTATTTGATGGGAACGAAAGTGATAGTCCACACCGACCATGCAGCAATCAGGTATCTATTTACAAAAAAGGAATCTAAAGATCGATTAATGCGCTGGGTATTGTTGTTGTAGGAATTCGATGTGGAAATCAGAGATCGGAAGGGGACGGAAAATCAGGTAGCTGACCATCTATCCCGGTTAGAAAATCATGATCACATGGAAAAAGATGGACAAATAAAGGAAATATTTTCAGATGAACACCTCTTTGCAATCAGTCATGACTCTCCCCCTTGGTATGCGGATTATGTGAACTACTTGGTGAGTGGAGTACTTCCTCCAGATTTCAAGACTGAAGCCAGAAAAAGGTTCTTGCACGATGTAACTTTCTACTACTGGGACGAACCTTACTTGTTCAAACAGTATGCTGATCAGTTAATGCGGAGATGTATTCCGGAGGAATAAGTGGAGTCTGTATTGCATGATTGTCACGCCTCACCTTATGGAGGCCATCACGAAGGCGACCAAACAGCAGCTAAAGTATTACAATTCGGTCTATTCTGGCCAACTTTGTTCAAAGACGCACATGCATTTGTAAAAAGGTGCGATCAATGTCAGAGAACAGGCACCATCACAAGGAAGCAAGAGATGCCCCTCAACAACATTCTCGAAGTTGAACTTTTTGATGTTTGGGGGATAGATTTTATGGGACCCTTCCCACCTTCCAGAGGGAACAAATACATTCTGCTTGCCGTTGATTATGTGTCAAAATAGGTAGAGGCAGTTGCTTTGCCTACAAATGATGCCCTGGTAGTCGCTGCATTCGTCAAGAAGAACATATTCTCCTGATTCGGCACTCCACGGGCATTAATCAGCGATGAAGGAACACACTTTTGCAATCGGCTTCTCAACAATCTTCTAGCAAAATATGGGGTGCGTCACAAAGTTGCCACAGCATACCATCCCCAGACAAGCGGCCAAGCCGAGGTATCCAATAGAGAGATCAAACAAATCCTAGAGAAGACAGTGAGCGTGAATAGAAAGGATTGGAATTCAAAGCTAGATGACGCTCTTTGGGCATACAGGACAGCTTTCAAAACTCCAATTGGAACATCTCCTTACAAATTAGTCTATGGAAAGGCTTGCCACTTACCGGTGGAGTTGGAACATAAAGCTTACTGGGTGATAAAGAGATTGAATATGGATTTTGAAGCTGCGAGCGAAAAGCGACTCATGAAATTGAATGAACTAGATGAGTTCCGGCTACACTCCTACGAGAATGCCAAATTATATAAAGAAAAGACAAAGCGATGGCATGACAAGCATATAAAACCACGCCATTTTGAACCGGGCCAACAAGTGCTATTATTCAATTCAAGATTAAGGCTGTTTCCCGGAAAGCTTAAATCGAGGTGGTCAGGTCCTTTCGAAGTGGTGCGGGTCACTCATATGGTGCAATTGAACTGCGAGCTCTGAACAGTGAAAGAAAATTTTTGATGAACGGACAAAGGGTTAAGCACTATTGGGGAGGTCTGATCAATAGGGATAAAACTAAGATCGTGCTTACCAATGAATAAGGCGAAAAAGTTGAGTCGTGCCGCGACGTTAAATCAGGCGCTTGTTGGGAGGCAACCCAATTGTTTTCGTTTTTTTTTAGTTAACTTCTTGTTTTAGTCTTTTAGAGTAGCTAGAGGAAATTAATTGATGTATTAGAATATATAGGCAATATGGTAACATGTATAAGTGACACAAAAAAAAAAAATCGGCGAAACAGTTCTGCCTCCAGCGCCCAGCGCTGAAGGCAAGTGAGCTTCAAGACCCCCAGCGCCAGGGTGGGCGCTAGGCGTCGGCTGGGGAGCGATCCAGGTAAGTATTTGTTTTCCTAATTTTCGACCCATACCCGCTAACCTGACCCACCACCCGTTTTCCCCTTACCAAAAATAACTTTTTTTTTTATAAAACCCACCCACCCGTTTCACAACACACACACACGACAAACACACAAACAAAACAAAAGTCTCTCTTCTCTCTGCTGCTCGTCTTCTTCTTCTTCTTCTTCTTCTTCTTATTCAGTAGCAAAGTTTAACCTTTCTCCATATCTCTCAACTTTAAATCTTTAGGTATAACCATCTTCCCTTCTCTTTCATCTTCTCTTTTAATTTCTTTGTCTTTTATTTGTGTATATCCTTTCATGTTCCCATCCCGACCATCCCCTTTCCTTTTCGTTGTCTTTTATTCTCGAATTCATGGTAGTATGTGTGACAACCGAAATTTTGTTTGGTTTTTATTGTATCGGAGTAGTAAACTAACATTCCCTCTACAAAAATCGGGAGGGCTACTACACTTCACCATTGTTGAAGGTGAAGAACACTTAGACTTGCCCACCACATGTTTGTTTAAATGCCTGAATGAGAATTTTAATGCCCCGGTGAAGTCTGAGTAACCGGAAATACTTATATATGTGTTTGAACTAAGTGTGGGGTAGTTTGGGTGAATTCTACATGTTGAGGGGTCAGTTTTTGATGTCGAACATGTCGTGCGCCTTATCTATTAATAATGTATGTTGTAAATTTGTATATGCTAGTTTCATGTATGTAATTTCTCGTTTTAACCTTTAAAGTGCCGAGCTTTTCTCGTATGTTATCATTGTCACTTACTCACGTCGCCATGTCCACTATTTATCACATACGGGGAAGTCTTGAGTACCCGTCAAATTGTATTGCAACACTTATTTTTATACCTTGAGTACCACTACACTTTTCTCACTTTTCTATTTGTCGTGTTGCAGGATGATATGGCACGTGACAATGCAAAAGGTAAATCACTTGGCAAGGCTTCCGCCACTTCACAAGCTCCGAAGAAACGCAAACAAGGAGAGAGCTCAACGCGACAATCAAAAGGCAAGAGAGTAGATGAGGGATCGCAGCTAGTTCCCACCAGGCCTCGCCCGCGATTGGACTTTGTTAATGATGTTGCAGCCGTTTGGTATCGGAACTTTGTGCCCACAGGGGAATATACATCTTTCCATGGTCAGGGCGGATTTCAACAACACCGCCAAAGTGTGGCAAAATTTTGTGCAGGATAGGCTGATGCCTGCTGAACATAGCATCGATTTCCCTCGAGCTCGAGTGTGTTTGATTTTTTCCCTCATGACAGGCCGCCCTATCAACATAGCGGAGATCATGCTCACCGAGATGGCCCTTACCAGATTCGGGCGACAGATTAGGCGGCTATACTATGGCAACCTCCTGACCCAGTATATGAGATTTTTGGGAGTGCCCGAATATCCGGGGCATGATGAAGTGGTGGAGGCCCCAGCTGGCCTTATGGAAATTACCTCAGTCATGGAGCCATCCTCCAAACTCAGCTAGGTTGGAGCGGGATGAAAATTTCAACAAGTACATGTACAATGCTATCAACCTACTCATGAGCCGAGCAGGAATCTCTGATGAAGAGCGCATGCACTTGCGCGACGATCTCTCCGGCGCGTCGAAGGAGATGCTAGAGATTGCACCTGGCAGTCCTATCCATTCTGCCGAAGACGCCAACATCGTGCAAGGCTCAGATCATGACGGGGATGATGATGATGAAGCTACAGGGCCCATGGCATTGGTACCGTTTGAGCTGGATTCTGATGAAACCGGCACGGACTGAGGGGGAGTTTTCTTTTCACCCTGCTTTGTTATTTATATTGTTAATGCATCGGGAGTATGCATATTTTAAGTGTGGGGTGGGGGAAAGTACTTCGTGTGCTGGTAATTGTTTGTTGCTGAAATTTGTGTATGGTGGTATGTTGATATTGTGCATTTGTTAGTTAATTGTGGTTGTAATTTATTTCTTTTTAGTGGATAATGTTTAGTGTTTTTATTTTTTTAAGGTTGTTAGTTGTAGTTTATAAAGTGAAAATCAGAAAAATGAGGAAAAAAAACAAAACAAAGTAGATAGACATATAAAAATATAAAAAACAGAAAAAAAATAGATATAGATATTCCAGATTTTTCCCGACGATGGATCGTTTTCTTGAGGGACAAAAATTAGATTAAAAATAATAAAAAGATTTTGTTTTATTTTTAGATAGTTAGGTTTATTCCTTGGTTTTTCTTAGGGCACCGGTTCTTTTCCAAGGATGTAGCTCGAACCGGGCAATTTTAATCTTTCTTTTAGGACTAGTTTTAGGAAGAACTGGGGTATACTACAATACTTCTTGACATGGTTTATGCTAGTACAATAGATTATGACACATGATCCACTTCCCGTTAGTTAAGTTATAAGTCTAAAGAAAAACAGTCCAATTTGTGACACCTCTTCTCAATTGTTGACTTGCATATCATATAGTGTATTTACTGCTTAATTGTTTCAATTATATATGCTTGCTTAACTTGAAATTTGAACAGAACCGTCGTGATTGAGTCATGTGCATTGTGTGAGTGAGATTTTTGATTCTCTGTTCTATCCTGTATAGTCTAGAACTTGCCCCGTGTGTTAATTAAAGGGAAATTGTAAGTTGGGCTAATCTAAAAAATGATTTAGGCACTTTCTTGTTTAATTATGGATGTGCTTGTCACATCGAATATAAATTTGTCCATTGCTAGCCCTTTTGAGCCTATAAGCCTTTTTCTTTCGTACCTACATTACAAGCTATTCCCTTTATTTTGTTCTTAAATTAAGCCTTATTTGAACCTTTACCTCCGAAAGCACTTAGTCGCTAAAAGAAGTAAGGGCAGTGTTAGGGGGATTGTCTTGATTTTGAATGGAATCGTGAAAAGACTTGTTGGTTAGTTGAAGCTAAACTGAAAAATCACTAGCTGATGAAAATTTGTATGGAGTGTGAAAAGGAAAGAAGAAAGAAAAAAAATGAAAAAGAGAAAATTGTTAGTGAAAAAGATATGGAAAAACACCTCCTATTGTTGTGTGCTAAGTGAGTGGAAAAGAAAGGCTATGTATGCGAGACAAGTTTAGGAATTGAAAGAAGAAAAGTGTTTGAATGTTGATTGTAGTGTATTAAGTGTTTAGGAGGACTAGCCACTATTACCAGATATATCCTACCCGTCCCTTAGCCTACATTACACCCTTAAAAGTCCTAGTTGATCTTAGATTTGACTGATTCAATTAGTGAAAATCTACACTACGGGCAAGCTTATGGTACTTTATAGGAAGCATATGAGTTCTTTGTGAGAGTGAGAGTACGTTGTGCAATTTTGTGTGATTTCAATCATATATGTTCACTCTTCAGAGATTGGTAAGGGCACATGATCTCATGAGCAACTGGTAATGTATAAATTGTCTTGTTAGGTAAGTATATACATTGAAATAGCTTAATGTGGCAAGTCGGCTTTTGAGGTTGGGTGGTGACAATTGGGTTGTTGGTTGTTATTGAATTATTATGCCTAAGTGGACTTTACAGGAATTATATGGATTGGTTATGTGTTCATACTTATTTTCTAGTATTGATTGTGTTCTAGAGTATGGTTTGTTTAAAAAGTCGAATGTTTAGTGATGATGTGAAGAGTTTGGTAGTTGGGAAGGTTGTGTATAATCCCATTGCTCGAGGGCGATCAAGAGTCTAAATGTGGGGTGTTGATGTTTGGCATAAAAGGTATAAAATTCTATGTAAATCATCTCATATTTGACTCTTGTTTTATGAAATTGGGATGTTATTTGCTTCGATTCATGTTAATGTAATGTGTTTTTATATGTAGGAATGAGTCGGGAGCAATTGGGGGCGAAACGGGCAAGAAACGAGCCAAAACGAGACGAAAACGGACCAAGAAGACACTGGGCGCCACAGGCAGCGCCTGGCGGCACCTGTGGTGCCGGAGGCAGAGAGGTTAAAAAGTCTACTGGTTGCAGCGCCCTGGGGGGCGCCTGGCGCCAGCCAGGGCGCCGACTGCGGGGAAGTGTCCTATTCCGTCTAGGAGACCCCTAATTCGACCCCAAACCCTTCCCAACTCCTATATAACACCTCTAAACCCAATTTGGAAGGGAGGAACGTGATTTTGAAGTATAACAAAGCTAAGGAATATCACAAAAACGCAATCGATCTTCAGTTCATGAACTCTGTCTAGTATTTTTATTAGTTTTTCAATACTTCATCTTTTGATTTTGTTGAACATGAGTGGCTAATCACCCCATGTTCTGGGGTTGTGATTAGCCATGAATATTGTGATTCGAACTTGACAATTTCGTGTTTATAATTCATGTTCATATGGTTGTTTCTTCAATTTTATGCCTAATTGCTTAATTGTTTTGGCCATCAATTGAGTTCTATCAATTATCTATACTACGTTTGGGAAAACTATGTTTAGATTAGAAAAGAATTGAAGAAAGTATGTTCTTAACCTTTTAAGGGGGGCGGATTCGTAGTTAGGATAGGAATATACTTAATCACCATGCTTAATTAAATATTGTGTTCTTATTGCATTCTTGCTAGATTAATTCCATAGGAATATAGGTGTTAATCTTGTTAAGAATAGGCGAATAGTACTTCGGAAGAAGGCTATGAGTATGTTTATCGATTAATTAGCAACCATACATGAATTATATGAACGGAAAGTCAATTAAAACGCAATAGGATTGGAAAAATAATCACAACCCTGGAATATTTATTTTATTGATTACAAAACACGTACTTTATTCCTTGCAATTCTTAGATATAAATTAGAATTACAATTTAGAATAACCCAACTATTAAAACTCGATTCTTGCTTGTTTAAATAACAGTATTAGTTCGTTAGGAAGTAGTTAAATTAAGTCCCTGTGGTTACGACAACCTGGACTCATAATCCTATATTACTTGTCGACCGCGTATACTTGTGTGTGCGTTAGGGAGCAACAGTAATACTTCTAAACTTGGTTCTGATGGTATGAATCCCTGAATTACGTGTTATATGAATGGTTTGGAGATGGCACACATGCTAGTGACGGGCGTGTGGGTGTGCACTATAGAAATCGCGACTTAATTAATTTTGTGGAATTGCATAATCAAATAATGATGTCATTATCCACATATCATTTACGTGTTAGAGAAATTGAGTGGAGACTCATATTAAAGATTCATGTTTAGGTTACGTGTCGATATTTTCGGACCCACAAGGGTCAT
This sequence comes from Nicotiana obtusifolia, assembly GCA_002018475.1. NCBI lineage: Eukaryota > Viridiplantae > Streptophyta > Magnoliopsida > Solanales > Solanaceae > Nicotiana > Nicotiana obtusifolia. The sequence goes on from MCJB01050367.1 coordinate 33,523, forward strand.
ATGGATCGAGGCTGCACGCCGCAGCAGGCCTAATTAGCTTATTATTATAGCGCTTGGGCTAAAGGAGCCTCTCCGGAGTCTGCACCCCCACAGTGAGCGCAATGATATTATATTGAGGGATAGAATTTCCCTGGGCTGGATTTGCCCCGTACAGTACAGAGTGGTTGAGTACTATGGGAGTGTGAATGCATGAGATTTTCGTCATGTTGTATCGCATATGACATGTACATTGGCATGTAGACATAGAGATGTCATATTCCTCATATCATTAGATTGTCTATTTTTCTTGTATTGAGTTTAATTGTTGAACTTGAAAGCATGCCTACATTTTTGTACTATATCTTCTATGATTGGACTGTAATTGTTGAGCCCGTCACTATTTTCAGCCCAAAGGTTAATCTTGTTACTTATTGAGTACATTGGATCGGTTGTACTCATACTATACTCTGCGGACCTTGACTCTCTTTCCTTTCAGTTGTTTTTATTGTTCTATATTTTCAGACAGTTCTTTTGTCAGTCAGACTTTGTTGTCATTTGGATGCTCATGTACTTAGTAACATCGGATTTTGGGAGTGTATTGTATATAGACAGTATTATGTATCAGAAATTGTGAGATTTTACTCTTAAATCTATTTATTGTGTTTTAAAACTTAAAGGAATTAGTGGTTTATTGATGTTGTCGACTTGCCTAGTATTAAGATAGGCGCCATCACGACAGGCGAGATTTTGGGTCGTGACAAGTTGGTATCAGAGCCTAGGTTACATAGGTCTCACTAGTCATGAGCATGTTTAGTAGAGTCTTGTGGATCGGTATAGAGACGTCTGTACTTATCTTCGAGAGGCTGCCGAATCCTTAGGAGAATTTCACTTTCTTGTATTCTTGTCGTGCGAATTTGTTGATTTTGGAAAAAAAAACTTCTGTTATTCTATTCTCTCACATATGGTGAGAACACGTGCTACCGGATTGGATGGCCAGCCACTAGGAGGGCCACGAGAGATCGGGGCCACGGTAGAGGCCGAGGTGTAGCTAGTACAGCAGCTAGAGCAGCACCGACCCACCAGTTGCTCCAGCTCAAGAGCAGGATCCAAATATAGTTGAGTCGGTGGGACCAACTCAGGCACCATCTATGCCTATTGTGATACTAGGCCTTCAGGAGGCTTTGGCCCAGATATTGACTGTTTGCACTGGCCTTGCTCAGGTGATTTCGGCTCAGGCTGCACCAGCCACTTTAGGCCGGAAGAGGTACTCATACTCCCGTCGCCCGTACTCCAGAGAAGGTAGTGCAGAGACTTTAGATACCGGGGGCACTCCTTGTCCATCCGGTTATAGCTGCTCGGGCCCGGGTGGGACCTATTATAAATGATGAGGAGCAGAAAAGACTAGAGAGATTCGGGAGACTCCATCCCCTATTATTCAGTGGAGCTGAATCACAGGATGCTCAGGATTTCTTGGACAGATGCCAGCGGATACTTCGTACAGCAGGTATTCTGGAGACCAGTGGGGTCTCATTTACCACTTTTCAGCTGACCGGGGTAGCCTTCAGATGGTGAGATACTTATGTTAGGAGCAGACCATTTGGTGCATCACCACTTTCATGGCATGAGTTCTCCGTATTATTCTTGGAGAAGTTTGTGCCGCAGACCCGCAGGGAGGAGCTGCGCAGGCAGTTCGAGCAGCTACGTTAGGAGGACATGTCTGTTACCCAGTATGAGATGAGGTTTTCAGAATTAGCTCGTCATGCAGTTTAGTTGGTTCCCACTGAGAGGGAGAAGATCGGGAGGTTCATTAATGGCCTCAACCAACAATTCTGTTTTGTTATGACTCTGGGAATGTAGCAGGTGCTAAATTCGACGAGGTGGTTGATAGTGCTCGGCAGCTATAGATAATCTGTATTCAGGAGCGTGAGGAGAGGGAAATAATTCCAGCGGTGTTCCTTCTAGGGAACAGCCCTATCACAGTAGGGGTCGTCCTTATAGGCCCGCTCAGATAGGTCTTTTAGTCCATCGTGGTGCATCAGCTAGCCATGGTGCATACAGTGCTCGACCGGGTCAGTCTTCTCTTAGTGCACTTCCAGCTCAAAGTTCATCTCGTGCACCATCAGTTCAGCGTTCATTTGTACCAGGTTCTTCTGGTAGTTATTCTAGTTCTCGAGGTCCGCCTCAGAACTTGTCGCCATTTTTCGAGAGGGATTGCTATGAGTATAGAGAGCTGGGTCATGTGAGGAAATATTATCCCCGCCTTTCGTGAGGTCCAGTTCAACAAAGGAGTCAGGCTATGACTTCTGAACCAGCTGCTACGCCAACCGCCCAGCCAGCTCGGGGTGGGACTCAGACAGCTAGAGGTCGCCCTAGAGGGGGGAAGTCGATCAGGTGGCGATCAAGCTCGATTCTATGCTATTCCTGCCAGGCTAGATATTGTTCCTTCAGACATAGTAATCACATGCATTGTCTCAGTATGCCACAGGGAAGCTTCTATATTATTTGGCCCTAGTTCCACATATTCGTATGTATCATCATATTTTCTCATTATCTGGATATGCCCCGTGAGTCCTTAGTTTCACCTGTTCATATATCTACGCCAGTGGGCGATACTATTATTGTGGACCGCGTGTATCGATCGTGTGTGGTGACTATCGAGGGACTGGAGACTAAAGTTGATCTCTTATTGCTTAGTATGGTTGATCTCGATCTTAGGTATGGATCGGTTGTCTCCATGTCATGGTATTCTATAATATCACGCTAAAATCGTGACGTTGTCGATGTGGGGGTTGCCAAGGATCGAGTGGAGAGGTTCTCTAGATTATGTTCCCAGCAGGGTAATTTCTTATTTGAAGGCCCAACGGATGGTTGGGAAGGGGTGTTTGTCATATTTGGCCTTCGTGAGAGATGTTGATGCAGACACTCCTATTGATTCTGTACCGGTAGTGCTAGACTTTCCGTATGTATTTCCTGCAGACCTGCCGGGTATGCCACCCGACAGGGATATTGACTGTGGTATTGACTTGGTGCCGGGTACTCAGCATATTTCTATTCCTCCATATTATATGACACCAGCTAAATTGAAATAATTGAAAGAGCAACTTCAGTAACTTCTTGATAAGGGGTTTATGAGGCCTAGTGTGTTGGCTTGGGGTGCATCAGTTCTGTTTGTGAAAAAGAAAGATGGTACTATGTGGATATGTATCGACTACAGGCAGTTGAACAAAGTTACAATCAAGAACCAATATCCTTTACCACGTATTGATGATTTATTTGACAAGCTTCAAGGAGTGAGGGTGTTCTCCAAAATTGATTTGAGGTCTAGGTATCACCAGTTGAAGATTCGGGATTCAGATATTTTTAAAACGGCATTCAGGACCCGCTAAGGTCAGTATGAATTTCTCATGATGTCTTTTAGGCTGACCAACGCCCCAGCATCATTCATGCACTTGATGAACAGTGTATTCCAGCTATAACCTGATTCGCTTGTCATAGTATTTATTGATGATATCCTGGTGTATTCACGTAGCCAGCAGAAGCATGCACATACTTGAGTATTGTATTACAAAGGTTGAGGGAGGAGAAACTTTATGTCAAATTCTTCAAATGTGAGTTCTGTCTTAGTTCAGTGGCGCTCTTGGGGCACGTCGTGTCTAGCGAGGGTATTTGTGTGGATCCGAGCAAGATAGAGGCAGTTCAAAGTTGGCCCAGGCCATCTTCAGCTACTGAGATTCGGAGTTTTCTCTGCTTTGCCGAGTATTATTGTCACTTTGTGGAGGGCTTCTCGTCTATTGCAGCGCCTATGACAAAATTGACCAGAAAAGTGCTCCATTCAGGTAGTCGAATGAGTGTGAAGAGAGCTTTCAGAAGCTCAAGACTACTTTGGCCACAGCTCCAGTTCTAGTTTTGCCTTCAGTGTTATGCTCCTATACAGTGTATTGTGATACTTCTCGTATTGATATTGGGTGTGTCTTAATGCAGGAGGGTAGAGTGATTGCTTGTGCTTTACGCCAGTTGAAGCCACATGAAAATAACTACTATGTTCATGATTTGGAGTTGGCAGCCATTGTTCATGCATTGAAGATTTGGAGGCATTATCTATACGGTGTATCTTGTGAGGTATTTACGGATCATCGGAGTCTCCAGTACTTGTTCAAGCAAAAGGATATAAATTTGAGGCAGCGGAGATGGTTGGAGCTGCTAAAGGACTATGATACTACCATTTTGTATCATCCCGAGACGGCCAATGTGGTGGCCGATGCCTTGAGTAGGAAGATAGTGAGTATGAGTAGCCTTGTATTTCTCCATGTTGGTGAGAGACCGCTTGCATCAGATGTTCAGGACTTGGACAATCAATTTGTGAGGTTAGATGTTTTGGAGCCTAGTCGGGTTCTAGCTTGTGTGGTTTCTCGGTCTTCCCTATATGATCGCATCAAAGAGCGTTAGTATGATGACCCCATTTGCTTGTCCTTAAGGATACGGTTCAGCACAGTGATGCTAAGGAAGTTTCTATTGGGGATGATGGGGTGTTGCGGATGTAGGATCGGATTTGTGTGCCCAATATAGATTAGCTGCGTGAGTTGATTCTTGAGGAGGCCCACAGTTCGCGGTATTCCATTCATCCGGGTGCCGCAAAAATGTTCAGTACTTGAGGCAGCATTATTAGTGGAGTAGGATAAAGAAAGATATAGTGGGGTTTCTTTAAATTGTCAACAAGTGAAGTACGAGCATCAGAAACCGAGTGGATTGCTTTAGAGACTTGAAATTTCAGAGTGGAAATGGGAGCGTATTACCATGAACTTCATTGTTGGACTCCTACGGACTTTGAGAAAGTTTGATGTTATTTGGGTGATTGCGGATCAGTTGACCAAGTCCGTGCATTTTATTCCAGTTGGGACTACTTATTCTTTGGAGCGGTTGGCTGTAATTTATATCCGCGAGATTGTTCGCCTTCACGGTGTGCCGGTGTCCATCTTTTCAGATCGGGACACGCAAATCACATCACAGTTTTAGAGAGCAGTGCAGTGAGAGTTAGGCACATAGGTTCAGTTGAGTACAACATTTCACCCTCAGACGGACGGACAATCCGAGCGCACTATTTAGATATTGGAAGATATGTTATGCGCTTGTGTTATAGATTTCGGGGGGGTTCTTGGGACCAGTTTCTGTCACTTGCAGAGTTTGCCTATAACAACAACTACCAATCGAGCATTCAGATGGCTCCGTATGAAGCTTTGTAAGGGAGACGATATCGGTCTCTGGTGGGTTGGTTTGAGCCAGGTGAGGCTAGGCTATCGGGTACTGATTTAGTTCAGGATGCTTTGGAAAAGGTGATTCGGGATCGACTTTGCACGGTGTAGTCTAGACAGAAGAGTTATGCCGACCGGAAGGTTCGCTATGTTACTTACATGGTGGGAGAGACGGTACTACTCAGAAATTTTCCTATGAAAGGTGTTATGAGGTTCGGGAAGAAGGGAAAGTTGAGCCCTCAGTATATTGGGCCTTTTGAAGTACTTAAGAGGGTTGGAGAGGTGGCCTATGAACTTGCATTTTCGCCTAGTCTATCGAGTGTTCATCCGATGTTTCATGTATCCATGCTCTGGAAGTATGTCGAAGATTCGTCTCGTGCTTTGGATTTCAGTACGTCGACTTTCTCTTTTAGATACAAGATACTTGGAGTACCAACATGCAAATTTGGGTACTGCAGACATAGCTTCAGTGAAAGTGCAGTGGAGAAGCCAGCCAGTCGGAGAAGCTACCTGGGAGATTGAGTGGGAGATGCGGAGAAAAATTCCACGCCTATTTGAGACTCCAGGTATGATTCTAAACCCGTTCGAGAACGAACGTTTGTTTAAGAGGGGGAGAATGTAACGATCCGGTCGATCATTTTAAGTATTACAGCCCTGTTCCCCAATTTATTGAATATTTTGCCCTCTATAGTTGCTATGTGACTTGCCGGGATAGTTGGGTTGGGTCCGGAAAGGATTCGGAATGAGTTGAGACACTTAGTCTCAAGGTTGAAAGCTTAACTTGAAAAGATTGACCAGATGTTGACTTATCCGTTGGGTGATTTTAGACTTAGGAGTGTGTCCGGATTGTGAATTGGAGGTCTACAGTTGAATTAGGCTTGAAATGGCGGAAGTTAGAAATTTAGAAGTTTGACCGAGAGTGGACTTTGTTGTTATCGGGCTCGGATTAGGGTTCCAGGAGTTAGAGTAGGCCCGTGGTATCATTTTATTGTGTGCAAAATTTGAGGTCAATCAGACGTGATTTGATAGGTTTCGGCGTTGTTGGTAGAAGTTGGAATTCCTTAGTTTTAATAAGCTTGAATTGGGGTGTGATTCATGTTTTTAGTATTATTTAATGTAATTTGAGGCATCGACTAAGTTTGTATGATGTTTTAGAACTTGTTGGTATATTTTGTTGAGGTTCCAGGTGCCTCAGATGGATTTCAGATGGTTAATGAATCGAAATTAGACTTGGAGCAATCATGGAAAAAATTTCAGGTCTGGTGTAAACGCACCTGCGGGTTTTTGATCGCAAGTGCGAGCTCGTAGAAGTGAGCATGGTAGCGAAGAAGCGAAAAGAGCAGAGTGAGGCAGTGGTCGTAGGTGCGAGGGAAATTTTGCACCTGCGTGATCACAGATGTGGACGAGGGGTAACAGAAGCGCAAGTGTACACAGAAGCGAACTGCTTTCTCGCAGAAGCGAGTCCGCAGAAGCGGAAGCACAATCACAGTAGCGGAGGCAGTGGAGCTTTGGCAAACCGCAAAAGCGAGAGATTTCTCGCACCCCCGAGACCACAGGTGGGACTAAATGAGCCGCAGGTGCGAAAGCACTTGGCAGTGTATTAAAATCGAGGGTTCCGTGATTTTCATCAATTTTGGACATTTCAAGCTCGGGATTAGGCGGTTTTTGAGAGGGATTTCGAAGGGATGGTAAGTCACTTGTGATCATTGTTGGTCAATAATATTGAATTATCATTGAGTATTCCGACTAGAATTACGTGTTTTTAAGGTGTAATTCAAGAATTTGAACCTAAGGATTTCAAAATAAGAATTTAGGATTTGGAGGACGAGTTGATATCAGAATTTGATAAATTTGGTATAGTTGGACTCGTAGTTGAATAGGCGTTCATATTTTATAACTTTTGTCGGGTTCCAAGATGTGGGCACACTGTTGACTTTTGGATTGATTTTCGGATTTAATTGGGAAATTTAGTATTTTCATATGGAATTGATTCCTATAATTTGTGTTGATTGTATTAAATTAATTGTGACTAGATTCGAGGCGTTCGGAGGGCAATTCGCTAGGCAAGGGCTTACTGGAATAGAGAATTTGCATGGTTTGAGGTAAGTAACACTTCGAAACTTGGTTTGAGGGTATGAATCCCTGAATTATGTATTATATGAATTGTTTGTAGGTGACGTTCATGCTAGGTGACGGGCGTGTGAGCGTGCACCATAGCAATTGTGATTTAATTGATACAGTGGAGTTGCATAATCAAATAATGATGTCATTATCCACATATCCTCTACGTGTTAGAGATTGAGCTGAGACTCGTATTAAAGATCATGTTTAGGCTACGTGCCAATATTTTGGGACCCACAGGGGTCATATTGCTGTTGAATTAATTATTTTTAAAATGTAAATTTCATACTTAGTCTTGCTCATCCAGTTGTGAGGATATTTATGGGACCGAACCACACGTCGCGGTATTGGCTATATATATATATATATATATATATATATATTAGAGCTTTTGCAAACTTCTAACTTTGTGCCTCTATATTTGCAAATGTAAATACTCCATGTAATGAATCTTTGATCTTCGGAAGAATTATGGCATATGAGAATCAAGAATTTTGATATCTACAATTTACCTCTATTGTTGGTCAAGGCGAAATCTTAGAAAAGAGCTGATTTTGGGAAATGAATTAGGCTAATTTTGGATCGATTGAGTCTTTCTATTACCTACAAAATGAAAATTATCTTTAGCGTCCAAACTTTGAGCCTTAATCATTTTTTTTCTTCATTCAAACCTCATAACCAAAAGTCAAAATGAAGAAAATTACATGCTTCGTACAAACTCCATTTTGTATGACACAAAACAAAAAAGGAAAAAGAAAAAAAAGAAAAAAAAAGAGATGTATTTTTGTTCGCTTTGTTATTTTTCTGGACTTGGTAAATACTATTTGAAGACAGTGATTTATGAACATAGTATGATGATAAATTCATTTGGGTTTCTTTTTATTTGAAAAGAAAAAAGAAAAAAAAAATCCGACACTGAAACAAATCAATATATATATATATATATATATATATATATATATATATATATATATATATATATATATATAAAACTCTGCATAGAGGAACAATACTTATCATAGATAATGCAATATTCTCCTCCAAGTCCAAGAGGAACTTGATGAGTTTTAAAGATATCCGTCGAAATGGATAACATATTGAGACAATAGATGAGAATAATCTTGAATATTTCATCGTTACCAAAAATGTCTCGCCAGAAGAGGATTATTGAGAAGTTCTCATCTTTATCTTGAGGCACATTCTATCGTAAACTAAAATGTTACTGATTCCAATACTTTTGTACTTTGACATGATCGATTGGGACATCCTAGATCAATTATGATGAGGCGAATTATAGAAAACTCAAAGGGCATCCATTAAAGAATTTAAAAATTCTTTTAAAAAATGAATTTTCTTGCACTTCTTGTTATTAAGGCAAGTTAATTATTAGACCATCACCAACAAAGGTTGGGATTGAGTCTGCGTTTTTGGAACGTATACAAGGGGATATTTGTGGACCTATCCACCCACCTAGTGGGTCATTTAGATATTTTATGGTCTTGATAGATGCATATTCTAGATGGTCTCATGTGTGCCTACTATCATCTCGCAACCTCGCGTTTGCAAAGTTAATGGCACAAATAATTCGATCACGGGCACAGTTTTTCGATAATCCAATTAAGTCTATTCGACTTGATAATGCTGCTGAGTTTTCATCCCAAGCATTTAATGATTATTGCTTATCAATTGGGATAAAAATGGAACATCCCGTAGCTCATGTTCACACTCAAAATGGCCTTGCACAGTCTTTAATTAAACGTCTGCAACTGATAGCAAGACCGTTACTCATGAATACGAGGTTGCCCACTTCTGTTTGGGGTCAAGCCATTTTGCATGCAACTATGCTAGTTTGTCTCAGACCGACAAATTATCATAAATATTTTCCGTTGCAATTAGTTTTGGGTCATGAATCTAATATATCCCATTTAAGAATTTTTGGATGCGTAGTATATGTGCTTGTAGCACAGCCATATCGCACCAAAATGAGTCCCAAAAGAAGGTTAGGAATATATGTTGGGTTTGAATCGCCCTCCATGATTCGCTACCTCGATATATCAACGGAGAATTTGTTCACTGCTTGATTTTCAGACTATCGACCCGATGAGACACTTCTTCCAAAATTAGGGGGAGAAATTGGTGAAACTCTTCACGACCCAAAATCCAATCGTCGTGATGGCGCCTATTGTGGAACTAGGCAAGCTAACTACTCAACCATTTCAACACAACAAAAGCTTTGAAAAATACGGAAGCAGTTAAATTTAAGGGAAAACTTTTTAAAAACATAATAAAGTTCGCAACTCAATATAAAACTCTCCCAAAATCGGATTGTCACCGAGTACATGAGCATCTATATAGGGATACAGTCTAATACAACGTCTAGGGAATAAGAACTGAAATATAAATAAAGATAAGGAAGGAGGGCCAAGATCTGCGAACGCCATACAGCTACCTCGACAATCTCCGAAGATCCTGACCCCACAACTCAGTAGCCGCCGTGACAGGAAGCATCTGGATCTACACACGAGGTGAAGGGTGTAGCGTGAGTAGTGACTGAAAGTAGTGACAGACTCAACCGGTGCAGCTCAATATAGAAATAATAATGCAGAAACGTAGACGTGCTTTCAAGTTCAACAATTAAACTCAATACCAGTAAGATAGTTCAATTCTGAATGATACGAAGAATATAACTTCTCTACTTCTATATGCCAATGCACATGTTGTATGTGATGCACCATGTTGAAATCCTCGTATGCTCACGCTCTCGAAATGCTCAATCACTCAGTACTATATATAGTCAATCCGGCCAACGGAAGACCCATCCCGGAAATATATACATCAACTGACAGTCAGTCACTCAGTACTAGATAGGGCCAATCCAGCCCATGGGGAAGATCCATCCCCAAGTATAAATGCTTCGGACAAGATCCACGTCCAGGGAAGATCCATACCTCAATATCAATCAACCGCGCTCACTGGGAGTGTGTGCAGACTCCGGAGGGGCTCTTTCAGCCCAAGCACTATCATAAATCAGTAATGCCCGCTGCGCCATGCAACCCTTTTCCCATAGATGTTACTCATAATCAGGCCATCGGCCTCACTCAGTCATCAATCTCTCCAATCTCTCTCTCACGGGCTCACAATGCCATGAAACTAGCTCGATAATAATGATATGAGACTAAGATATGATATGTAATGAATGAATATGACTAAGTACGAAATTTTAATGAAATCAATAAGTCAACAGCAAGAAACGATCACTATGGGTCCCAACAGTATTAGCACATAGCCTAGACATGATCTCTAGCATGATTGACAGCTCAGTTACTTTATCACATGATGAAAACATGGATATCAACAAGATAAATCCACTATATAGTTCCATGGAAACGACCAAGTCACAGTTCTCACGGTGCACGCCCGCATGCCCGTCATTTGGCATGTGCGTCACCTTAAGACCAATCATATAACACATGATTCGGGGCTTCGAACCCTCAGAGCCAAGTTTAAAAGTGTTACTTACCTCAATTCGAGCAAATCTCTACTCCAATAAGCCTTTGCCTCGCAAATCAGCCTCCAAACGACCTGAATCTTGCCATAAGCAATACAATACAATCAACACGGACTAAAGGAATTAATTCCACAAGAAAATTCGAAGTTATTAATCAAATATCAAAAATCGGCTCAAAGCCAGCTCCCGAACCCACCTCTCGAAATCCAACAAAAGTCACAAAACTTGAAAGCCCATCTAACCACGAGTCCAATTATACCAAATTTATCAAAATCTGACACCAAATCGTCACCCAAATTCCCAAATCAAACTCTCCAAATCCCTAGCCTCAAACTCCTAATTTACACCTTAAGTACACACCAACTAGGTGGGAAAATCAATGGGGAAACAAGAATTATTGATAAAAAACGAGCACAAGGGACTTACCTCAAGAATCCCCTCGAAAATCCTCTCAAGAATCGCCAAAACCCGAGCTCAAAATGTGTAAAATGAAGCAAAAATTGTGACCCTTGTATTTAAGACACTGCCCAGGTTTTTCGCACCTACGGCTAAAGAGCTGCACCTACGGAACCATTTTTTTCGGTAAAATCCTCCGCTTCTGCGAACTTCACTTAAATCCCAAGGCCCGCATCTGCGCCCCAGGTTCCGCACCTGCGGAGGCGCTTTTGCGGCCCTGTATAGCTTTTGCGGAAACAAGCCTTCCCTCACAGCTCCGCATCTGCGAAGTCTCGCTCGCTCCTGCGGGCTCGCAAATGTGGTTACCCCCTCGCACCTGCGCCCTGCCCCTAGCCAACCCACTTCTGCACCTACGTAATTCTAGCCGCATCTGCGGCATCGCACTTGCAGCCAACCCCTCGCAGGTGCGATCACACTAGAAGAGTCCCAGCTTCAACAATGCACTAAGTTCCATTTTTGATCTGTTAACCACCCGAAATCAACCCGAGGCCCCCAGGATCTCAACCAAACATACCATCAAGTCCCAAAACATCATACGAACCTAGTCGAGCCCTTAAATCACCTCAAACAACATTAAAAACATGAATCGCACATAGATTCAAGCCTAATAAACTTTGAACTTCCAATATCTAAAAATGATGCCGAAACCTATCAAATCACGTCCGATTGACCCCAAATTTTGCACACAAGTCACAAATGACACCACGGACTCACTCTAACTCCTGGAATCCCAATTAGACCTTGATATCAAAAAGTCCACTCCGGTCAAACTTTCTAAATTTCCAACTTTCGCCATTTCAAGCCTAATTCAACTACGGACCTCCAAATCACAATTCGGACACGTTCCTAAGTCTAAAATCACCCAACGGAGCTAACAGAACCATCAAAAATTCATTCCGGAGTCATTTACTCATAAGTCAACATCCGGTCAACCTTTTCAATTTAAGCTTCCAACATTGAGACTAAGTGTCTCATTTCATTATGAAATCCCTATAGACCCAAACCGACTACTCCGACAAGTCACATAACAGCTATAAAGTATAAAATGAGTAGTAAATAGGAAAATGGAGCTACAACTCTCGAAATGACCGGCCGGGTCATCACAAAACCAAACGAAAACTTTTGTAAAAAAATTCATCATTGTCTCATCTTGATCCATGTGCCTATATTTGCGAAAATAAGGTGCAAAATATTATTCATTTGCAGAAAATAGCAAATCAAATGCCAGACACATTTACGGATCTGAAAAGGATAACAATGTTCCAACCCGTATTGATGTCCCTGTTAGACAATCTTCTAGTGTCATAGGTAATAAGTCAAAAACACGCCTAAAGCGTGGCAAACCGTTGGGTTCTAAGGATCGAAATCCTAGAAAAAGAAAAACAAATGATCAAGATGACACTACGAAAGAGCCTCATGAAGAAATCCATAATTTAACCAATCCTGAGATTCATGAGGAAATCACAAAACCTGAAACTTAAGAAATTAAGGAACTATCAATAAATCCAATCGATATTGAGATGAATTTGAATCGATCGGATATAGTGGTGGATTATGTCTGTGCATATAATGTTGCATCTAGCATTATGCAACATAGTGAGGATCTTGAACCTCAATCTGTTGGAGAATGTCGATAAAGACGTGATTGGCCAAAATGGCAAGAAGCAATCCAATCAGAGTTGAATTCACTTGCGAAACGTGAAGTTTTTGGGCCTGTAGTCCAAACACCTAATGGTGTTAAGCTTGTTGGCTATAAATGAGTCTTTGTACTCAAGAGGAATGAGAAAAGTGAGGTACAAAGATATAAGGCACGCCTTGTTGCACAAGGATTTTCACAAAGGTTTGGTGTCAATTATGCAGAGATATATTCACCCGTTATGGATGCTATAACGTTCCGTTATCTCATTAGTTTTGATGTCCATGAAAAACTTGACATGCATTTAATGGATGTGGTTATAGCTTATCTTTACGGCTCACTTGATAATGAGATATACATGAAAATTCTTGAGGGATTTAAAATACCTGACGCACATAATTCAAAGTCCCAGAAAATATTTTCAATCAAATTGTAAAGATCTTTGTATGGTCTAAAGCAATCACGACGAATATGGTATAATCGTCTTAGTGAGTATTTATTAAAGGAAGGTTATATCAATGATGACATTTGGCCATGCGTTTTTATAAAGAAAACAACACCGGAATTTGTTGTACTTGCCGTATATTTTGATGAAATAAATCTTATTGGAACTCCTATAGAACTTCAAAAGGTAATTAATTATTTAAAGAAGGAATTCGAGATGAAAGATCTTGAAAAGACAAAATTATGTCTCGGTTTACAAATTGAACATTTGGCAAATGGAATTTTCGTTCATCAATCTACTTACATAGAAAAGGTATTAAAACGTTTTTACATGGATGGAGAACAGCCATTAAGTACTCCGATGGTTGTTCGATCACTTGGTGTGAATAAGGATCCATTTCGACCTCAAGAAAAGAATGAAGAGCTACTTGATCCTGAAGTACCATATCGTAGCGCAATTGGTGCATTAATGTATCTTACTGACATTACAAGACCTGACATAACTTTTTCAGTTAATGTCTTAACAAGATATAGCTCTGCTCCTACAAGGAGACATTGGAATGGAATCAAACAATATTGCGGTATCTAAAAGGGATTACCGATATGGGCTTATTTTATGGCAATAATTGCAGTCTCGATCTTGTTGTTATGCCAATGCTGGGTATTTATCTGACCCACACAAGGCTCGATCTCAAATAGGCTATGTGTTTACATGTGGAGGCACTGTCATATCTTGGCGATCGACTAAGCAATCAATCGTGGCTACTTCATCTAATCATGCTGAGATAATTGCTATTCATGAAGCAAGTCAAGAATGTGTGTGGTTGAGGTCTATAATACATCTTATTCGAGACAAATGTGATTTGAAGTTTGACAAACTACCCACGATTTTGTATGAAGACAATGCAGCATACATAGCACAATTGAAGGGAGAATTCGTAAAAGGAGATAGGACAAAGCACATTTCACCAAAGTTATTTTTCACACATGATCTTCAAAAGAATGGTGATATCAATGTGTAACAAATTCGTTCAAGTGATAATATGGCTGATTTGTTCACCAAATCTCTATCGAAATCAACCTTCAAGAAATTAGTGTACAAGATTGGGATGTGAAGGCTCAAGGATGTGAATTGATGCTCTCATCAGGGGGAGTTAATACGCGTTGTACTCTTTTTTCTTACAAGGTTTTGTCCCACTGGATTTTCCTTGCAGGTTTTTAACGAGACAACCAAAAGGCGTATTTCTAAACATGTGTACTCTTTTTCCTTCTCTAGGATTTTTTCCCACTAGGTTTTATTTTAGTTAAGGTTTTAACGAGGCACATTATCTGTTGAATAGACATTCAAGGGTGAATGTTATAAATAGAATTGTATTTAAGGTGAATGTCTATATTTTAGAGAGATTATAGGATTATTATTTGATGGCTAAGTCACTCTTTCCCTATAAATAGAGGGGTTCTATTCCATTGTAAATCATCCCAAATCAATAAGAATTCTCTCTACACTTTTTTCTGCAATACTTTATTTTATTTCAGTTTCTAAATATTAAAAGATGTCATACTTTTCGGGACAGGTTAAAAAGGAAGAAGTACCACATAAATTGAGATAAAAGAATAACGAATTTTGATATAAATATTTACCCCTATCTAACTTCTTCACACTCAGCTTGTAAAATTCACTGAATTTATTGTTATTATTACCAAAATATTAATATTAATATTATTCTAAATTCACTGTAGAATAAGTAATGATAAGTAATATCATCATCAGTAATCCCCGGATAAAGATATTAAAATGACAATTTTAGCCCTCAAATGCCCTTTTCATTACCATATCAAATGTTGAAATTGAAAATAAAATTTTATGTTTGTTCAGTTTCAACCAAATACTGCATCTTTTATTTTTAATTCGTTTGAATCAAACAAAACAAGTCTGTTAAATAATCTAGGAATTATAAATTCCAACATTACAAACGACCCCTTTTAAAATAACTCAGTTACAAATATACCCCCGAAAAAAAAGTTACAAAAATATACTCCCTTACGAATGTCAAAATAGCATAGGGTAGTCAATTTTTAGATTATGGTAATTAAAAAATAACTAGCATTTGTAAAATTAGTAAAAAAAAAAAAAAGAAAACCACTATTTTATACAGGGATAAAATTTGGACAAAATTTAGTTTTAGTAAATACGGAAAAAATCCAGCATGTTAATGCTAGATTATGAAACTCTTGCATATAAAATTCCAGCACATTATACAGGGGCTCAAACTTTAAAAATACCTTGTATGCGAATTACGCCATATTATGTTATACATATAATATTTTGAACTCCAACATATAATGCTGGAATTCTATGTGTAAGAAGTTTGAACTCCAACATATTATGTTAAAATTGTTTTGAATCTTAATTTAGGATATTTTTGTCCAGATTTAATTACCAAAAGAAAAAGTATTAAATTTTGATTAATTTTAAAACAAGGGCTATTTTCAATTAGTAGTTATACATTAGGCGAGTTTTAAATTTCTTCCTGTATGAACGATTGCGGGTCGGACTCATCGTGTCATCGAATTTTGCAAAACCCCAAACCCCCACTCTTCTTCTGAGTAACCAATTTTCTAGCAATGGCAGAAGTCTAAAACTCCAACACTTTAACCTCTCTGACCTCCAAAGACAATGTCGATTACTGTCTCAGCTCTCTCATCTTCAATCCCAACTCTCAATAAATTCCATAAAATCTCCTCGTCACATTTTCCTTTAAATGCTTGCCCTCGTAATCAGAATATAGTTTTTCCCTTATCTATAACCAGAATTAAACCTTCCAAACTCGAATTGGCCCAAAAACAATATTCTGGGTTTTTTGGTAGTAATTGTGGATTTTCGTTAATTAACAAAAATGGATTTATTGTGAAAGCTGAGAATGGAAAAAGTGTTGATAAAGCTGAAAATGAGGCTAGGGGAGAGAGCACAATGCCGGATAGATTCAGGTATTTGACCAAAGAAGCTCCTGATAATCCTGTTAGATGGCCTTGGTTCATAGGTATGTACAATCAAACCTCCTTATAATAGCTTCATTTGTTCAAATAGTGAACTGTTGTTACACAGAACATATACTATAACATAACATGACAAATTAGTTCCAAAGCAAACTTGGTTGTTATAGTGAACTATTATAGAGGATGACTGTCGAAGAGATGATGTCTATTATATACAATCAAACCTCTTTAGGCAACCTCGTTTGTTCCAATATTTTTTGGCTGCTTTAGTGAACTGCTGTTATAGATAAAATATACTATAACATAACATGAAAAATTGGTTCCAAAGCAAACTTGGATGTTATAGTGAACTGTTACAGAGGATGACTATATATGGAGGTCTATAATACAATCAAACCTCTTTATGCAACCTTGTTTGTTCCGATATTTTTTGGCTGCTATAGTGAACTGTTGTTAAAGAAAACATATACTATAACATAACATGGGAAATTGGTTCCAAAGCAAACTTGGTTATTATAGTGAACTGTTATAGGGGATTGCTATTATAGAGAGGTCTATTATATACTCCCTTTGTCTCAATTTATGTGATACTTTTTCCTTTTTAGTCTGACTCAATAGAATTATATTTTTCTATATTTAAAAATAGTTTAACTTTAAACTTCTCTTGATCAATTGGGACACAAGTATCTATGGCTTGTTTTAAAAGCCTTTGGTTTGTTCTTAAAAATTTTGACCTATCAAGCATCGTACATAAATTTGGGACGGATAGACTAGTATTCTTTATTTTGGAATAAAATTAGCCCCGAATAAAGCAGAATGGATATACGTGATTCAAATAGTCGACCGCGAGTAAGCATAGTTGATTGATTGATATGCTTGTGAAACTCGTATGTTGGTGGTCTGATTGTACTCTAGCTTTGGTATTGCTGTATGAGATTTCAATTGCCCTTACCAAAAGAAAAGAAGTCAGCTTTGGTTTTTTTGTTTTACTTAGTATGTTTTGGAATGAAATTGGCCCCAAATAAAGCAGACTGGATATAAATGATTCATATAGTCAACCCCAAGTAAGCGTAGTTGCTTGATTGATATGCCTGTAAAAACTAGTACTATGTTGGTAGTCTGATTGTACTCGATCTTTCGTATTGCGTATGAGAATTGGATTGCCCTTACAAAAAGAAAAGAAGTCGGCTTTTGTTTATCTGTTTTACTTAGTTTGAATGTTTTTCAACTTATATTATTTCCTAGTTGTGATAATAGGATAATTCATAAAGGGAATAGATAAAAGAAATTGAGATGAGGGTACAGATCATTCTGCGGAATGGACGAAGTTTCAACGAGTGCTGCTCTTATTTGAATGAAGCAAAAACATTACGATCCTTATAACATAAATGCTGTTATTTCCTAGTGGCTGTCCAATGATTTATGATAATAGCATAATAATGGTAACTTAAGAACTACGTATCCTCTTGTTTGGTTGTGGTGAACTCCCATATAAAGTGGAAATTATAGACATTTCAAGTCCTCTTAGCCTGAATCGTGCATTTTTCTATTAGCCTCTCTTCTGTTTCTGTTTAGTAAATAAGATTTTATTAGAAAAGCACCAGGAGGAGGAAAATTATCTTTACATAATTTCAAAATACACAAGTCAAAGGTGGTTGCAACAGTCAACCCTAAACAAAGTCAATCACACGATACAATCTCATTGCCTTGCTCTGCTTTGTCATTAAATTTTTCCTTGAGGATCTCTTTTCACTATTTACACTCCATTTAGGTGCCTCGGTTACCTTTATTTTTTTGTACTAGTTTCTTTTGTTCTAGTCTTCTAAGGTTCTTCTCTTTTACTATACTACAGGACTGTCTGCTTTGTGCAACAGTACTGTTAATTGTGATCATTGTTTCTTTGATAATCCCTGTGAATTGACGATGTATGATAAAATTCTATATGTATTTGATGACTGTTGAAATTTACCTTAATACACACTATGCAAATCTTCAAAC